>DVVJ01001701.1:0-10839 GCA_018234505.1 Junonia neildi neildi
AAAACATTTAGGAGCTTCCCTTAAACCCTTGGCCGGTGTAAAATTCATATTATCGATCCAATGTCATGACGTCAGCCCTTAATCAACCACGCAGACATAGACGGTGGAAACACAACGAGACGCGATAAGGGCGAAATAATCGGATTGTTTTTACAGACACACATAACACACGAAACGAAAATATATTCATTGTATCGAGCATAACACTGTTAAATTAATATAATAGTGTTCTATTGGGACTAGTTTTATGCGAAATATTTATTAATCGTACAAGTAATTAGGATAGATTAATATGAAGTTAAATTATACGTTAATTTGAATGTAGAGATTTTATTTATTAGATATTAATTAGTACCGCCAAATTTTTAGTCGTTCTTCGCTGTAGAATCTTCAAGTGGATTCGATCTTAAAATCGAAAGGAGTTAATTAAAAATACAAACAATGGGCTTTTTGAATAGGTATATTCGAAATTCAGAATTTTTTGGATTTTTGAGTTAGGTCACCTTTATACTATGGTTGCGAAATATTAGTACGGATTTCGCCCCACACAATTCCTGCACCATTGAGAACGTCAACACATTATACCTATAAATAAAAGTCATATTAAAAATATCGCCAGTTACACATACTAGTATCAATAAATGATAATCCACGCCTTGAACCAACAGCGATAATGAACAGTTGATTCACATTGAAATTATAAATCTTTTTATATCTGCATATCTGTTACGTTTTCACAGCCAAACCGGTGAACTGTGTAATTATAATAATACCAATTATTTCTGAATTTATACTTTAATTGGGCAGCTTGAACTCTGGATAAGAATATAATTATTATAATGCGCTTCTTAAGGAATGCCATTGAGCTCTAATTTCAACTGACTCTTGAAGAAAGAACCACCGTTTTAAGGCCCTTCGTAGTCTACTTTTGTAATGCTCTTTATATCATATCTGGCATTTATTTACGGATTTTGAAAATTCTTATGATGGAGATATTAGACTTTGATAGTCTCATACAAAAGTTATCAATTCTTCAAGTCAAAGTCTTGCTTACTTTCTTTATTTTAGTTTTACAGTCAGTTCAATGTTTTTTAGTTTTTCTTAGAGATAAGGACAGATTGGTCTCAACTTATGATAAAAGTGCAATAAAGTTGTACCTATTTAAATATTAATATTTAATATTATTAATACGAAATTTTTAAAATGTAACTTGCACTCTCTGGCATAGATGAAAGTATTAAATTAAGTCTATGATTATAGGAAGTTCTATAAAACAATGCATCATGCATCCCCCTATAATATGTACACAATGAATGGTATGGTATGCGCTTTGCTCCCCCTTTAAAACAACCCCACCGGCGTCTGACTGTACATCTCATTATACAATAATTTGTCAATATTCTTTTTAATGGAAAGTTCTGCTCTCCTGATTTTAAACAATATTGGAGATTTATAGGTATAAATACCTAAAAATTCTGATGTCGGTCAAAATTTTGAGAAATAATATCCAATAATGTTAACACGAAGGTGTTTACTACTTTTTCAAGCCTCAATCTACTCGTCAGATTATAATTAATAAATAAAGATGCATTAACGTTATCAGAATGCACCCCTGAAATAAAAAGGAAAGAAGGAAAAGTTCTTTGATCAATAAACTTTCATCCAAGAAAACATGTAGTAGAATAATGAATTCTTATGTGTAGAACCGACATTTTTACGAGCAGAATCAAATTAAGCTAGTAGATAGATATACTTCCCATTTATGTAAACATGAAAGTATGGATTCTATTAAGTCCTCCCCAAATATAAAAGGACATTGAAGGTCTACGCCGGCGTCGCGGTCATCGCTCGGGAACAAACCTAGGACCGTAGGACGAAGGGAACGTTCTAGAAGGTCGCGCTCTTGTCTAAGGGCAACTGGTAAAGGTCAATATTGTACGAAAGTTACAAATACAAGCTTTTTATTAATATGTATATTTTTTGCAGAGTTCGAATGTGTTCTTGCGGTTGAATTCTATTTTTAGTCTCTTTTTGTAAAGAAAAAAAATAGAGAGTATCTCTAGCTTTTTTTTTGCATTTTAAATATTGGTTGTTTGTAAATATCCTTACTACTTTATTAATTAAAGTGTTTGGCATAAATTAGTTTTATATTTACTAGGTAGCTATTTGTAAATGTATTTGTTTTCATGTGACAAAATTATTTTTACTTCACATACCTATTAGCAATTTAGGTCTGACAAAGTAAACTGCACATTGTGAAAAGTGGTGAATTTATTTGTGACCGGAAATAACAAAAAGCGACCCGTTTCGACAGTACTTTCAATTTTCTTTGATCTTTAGAAAAATAGGCATACCACTAAATGAAAGTCTAAAACTAATAATACTGACTGACAAACACGTAGGCTAAACCGGTATAAAATGCCTTGATATTTCATATTTTGCATAGCATTATTATTTTTTAAATATAAATAGCTTATGTTTTCGTGTGTATGTTATATTTATTCTAGTGCCTAAATGGACTGTTGCATTTGGCTTAAAAAATCTTTCGTTTCAGCATATTGTTAGTTGTGAGAATGACACTGCGTACAAAACAAAGATAAAAAACTAGAGCATTTCTGGCGCCGAATTATTCAAATTAGATTTTCTTAGTGGGGTTTTATAGTGTTTTTCCTTATTTATTTAAAGTTTTACATAACTTCTTCAGTGTCAAGTTTGATCTACTAGTTAACTTCCTATACATTATATTTTTCCACGACACCTGTCCTTCTTCAAGGTCTAATTAATCTGAAAAACCAAAATTTATCAAAAGCGATTCAGCGGTTTATGTGTGAAAGCGTAACAGACAGATTTAATTTCGCATTTAAATTACTGGTAAAGATATTGTATGATAAAATAAAAATATATTTTGAAAAACTTTTCCCTAAAGGAAGTTAAATAGGGCATGAAAATTAGTATGTGGTTTGGCCGTGTGCCCAATGGGAAATCTTATTCAGACTAGAATTACGGTAATCCTACTTAGTGCTGCGGGTCGGCTTAGTCGTCGCGGATAATCACTGTGTACCTACTTGTACTCAACATGATATTTACATGAATTAAATCAATTCAAGTAATTATACTTTTTTAAAAATTCCAAAAAAATGTCATGGAACCCTAAGAACTTAGAATAGAAAATAGGCATGGTCTGGAATAGGTATTCCTTCTGCAATATGAAGATTCACTATAAAGAGGAATTTAACGAAATAAATAAAGTTGAAACGTTTGCGTGTTTAACGTCAAGGAAGCCACGAGCAACTGCTAGTAGGTACTTGGTATAAAAATTTTCTAAATCATAGTAATGTGAACAAACAAACATATCAATACAAAATATGTAGGGGGTATAAATATTTAAATATCGTTTGCACACATGCACATATGCTCAAATAAATCGTAGATTAAAAGTCATAAATTAATTCAGATTTCACTAACACTTATATCTATAAAAAATTTTAATTAATGTACTGTTAATAAAATATAATAAAATGTTTTCGCCGCTTTTTCTTTATAATAAAAGTAATAGAAAAGTAGTATATTTTATTACCAATTCTAATTGTTTTTATGTCAACTGTTTTAATTATTTTTTATTTATATTCAAGGCCAGTTATAAAGTCAAATAAGGCGGTAATGTGTTTTTTACATCGCGAATTTCTAGAAAAGGTAAAAAGTGAGCATATTTTATTAAATATCTCTATAGTATATTTTAATAAATCCTATGCACATTACTGTATCGAATAACTATGACGAAATACTTAAACGATTTGTAATTCATATGTAATTATGAACAACATCAGTGTAACTGAAACCGTGCGACTTTCACCGATAACTGCATTGCCTAGAAATCAAATTATAAATTCATATTCATTCATTTTACACCGGTCAAATCGAATCGTGACTACATCGCGATTCTCATGATCACACTAAATGTATTCACAAACTATTTATTTGTAGTATCAATACGGACCTATGTAATAAGGATATATTGTGTATATTTTACTCAAGGAACCGAATATCGACTGTGAACTGGCAATATGTCCAATCTGATAAATAATATTTCATACTCATACATACATTTTTTTTTACACAATGCAAACATAAGAATCGTGTTTCTCCTTCGTCTTAAGCTGTCAAAATCCAGATAAATGTCGGTTCACAGCCGATATGTATTTTCGTACTGTACGGATTCCTAGTTACAAATCGTTACAATGAGATTATATCTCAAGGTCGGATCGCTTTCGGCGAGTCCTTTTGTTACGCACTTTTTTGAGCAATGCGGAGAATATAACTTATTCCCATTTATCTCGTAACAGAACATTGATTCTGCGTGTGAAAACAATATTCATAATTTACTGTAAAAATATCTCGAGTAATAAAAGTACATCACTATTTGTCAGTCAAACATTATCTTGTAAATAAAATGTAAATGCTAAATGTCTTTAATCACTCAACAAAGTCTAAAGCTAGTCTAAGAACAACGAAGTGAAAAAGGTCGACGGCACATACATAAGTACAGACGAAAATATTTATAGACGGTGCCCTTGAGAAGGACAGATGAGACCAAGCACTGGTCTCGGCCAATTGCACTGAATTGACACGGCGTACGCGCTAAAATCAATATGCGATTGTGTTTATGAAAAGTATATTTAACTTGCTGTAATTATTATCAGTTCAGCCAATTGTGTTATCACCATTGTAATATGAATTATACTAGATACTGACTGATGTTACCGGCCTATATGAAAATTGCAGATATTTTTTAAAATTACGGACGTTTTTTTACATTACTGAGCTTATTATCAATTATTAAAATATAACATGTATTTATTTTACTCACCATCCACACGCAGTGACGTCACACGCATCCATCCAAGCTACGTCGGTAAATTTTACTCTAGTTTCGGAAGGTACCACTTTTTAGTGAATATTGTATCGTTTGGACCACTGCTTTGTTTATCTTATCGTCCTACGTCCCATGAAAGCACTAGATAACGTGTTCGTGTAATTAATATTCACATATTTAACGAAATACGCGTACACCCTACCCTCGGCCTGGTTCGAAGCCTTACAAATATGAGATTAAAGCTTAATATGAAACATCATCCGTGACGGTCTCAAGGCGACGCGCATTCTGCAGTAAAGTAAGATTTCCTAAACCAGCGGATAGACTCGCGCCAAAAATATCAAAATATTCAACGAGTGACGGATATACGGACAATAACGGGGGCCATAAACGAGCGTTAACATAAACAAATAAAAACGTATTTCTGTTCTTTACTACACAACATGCAATATTTAAGCAGTTTACACAGCTGACCTGTCGACGGACAATACACACTATAAAAATATTATGTACATGTTAAACACTACTGCCACAAATAATTATGTATATGTATTATGGATTATAATGTATATTATGTAAGTAAATAAGGAAGGGATGAGGATTGTTGTATATAGAAAAAAAAATAGAGAAATATACGATACACTCTATTTAAACATGAAATTTATTAAAGATAAAAAACATACAATTGTTTGTTTTACACAAAATAAAAATACCTGGAGGGTTAGGGTGGTGCAGGGGGACTGGCAGGCGGACCCCGCGCCACCCGCAGAAATACATATCCGACAGGTCCATACATAGTCCAATAATATAATACCATATCATACGATAAAAAGTACACATATAGGATACTGTCAAGCCAACTCAACTCACAGGTAGTCATGTCGCGCTCTCGCCAGTACAAAACTATATTAAATCTTACAAAAATACTTATGCGACTAATTTGAAATGCATATAAAGGATCTCGCGTCTCAACTACAAAAATATTTTGAGATTGGAATGAAATCTTTCTTTAAGGTATCGGCCCTGGGACGATCACAAACGAGATGGCGTTTAAAACGTCCTTATCCTAAATATTTCTCTTCTGCGTCTTAAAGCTAACAGATAGAACCTGGCCGTTGAGCGTGTAGCCGTTCAGCGTCTGGATGGCCATGGCCGCCTCGTCGTACTCGCGCATATTAACGAATGCAAAACCTTTATTTTTCTTGGTCTCCGGGTCCTTTATCACTTTAATGGAGTCGATCGCACCATAGGGGCCAAAGAGTTGCCACAGGGCCAATTCCTCAGTGTCCTCGCCTATGTTGTATACGTACACGGTGGTCTGGTGCGGCGCGGCGGGCGCGCCCAGCAGCGGCACGGGGCTGGCGGGGGCGCCTATCAACGGTAACGGAGTGTGGTTAGTGGCCGCCATGGGATTGAAACGCTGCTGGCCCTTGTTGATGAAAGGCAGTGCCTTACCGGGGGAGGGGAGCAGCGGCGGCGGCGAGGCCTGCGGGAAGCCGGGCGCGAAGGCGGCGGCGGGGCGCGCGCCGAACGCCGCGCTCAGGTTGGTGCCGTTGAAGGCGGGCGTCGTGCCGTTGAACACGGCGGCCGCGCCGTTGTACGCGAGCGGCGCGGCGGCGATGCCGACCCTCGACCGCGCCGCGTTCTTGTTCGAGCTGGGCTTGTTCGCGAACTTCACCACGATCGCACCCGCGCCCGGTATCGGCGACTGCCCGTTCATGTGCTGGATGGCGTCCTCCGCCTGCTGCCGGCTCTCGTAGCACACGAAGCCTATGCCCTGCGACACCCGGCTGTTGGTTATGTTTCCGAACTGGCTGAACAGGCTATTCAGTCTCTCGAGCGTCATGTCTGGAGGTAGATTGCTTATGTAGAGATTCGATTCCGTGTCGGGTTTGTGGCTGACCTTGTTCTCGGGGTTGAGCAGCGCGAACGACACTTTCAGTGTTTTGCCCTGCATCAACAGGCCGTTGAATGCGGCTCGCGCCTTCTCTGCGTCCTCGTGTTTTTCGTACTCGACGAACCCGTATCCTCTGTTCGCTATTAGTTTACAACTTTCTATTTTTCCCATCGCAGAGAAAAGAGCGTACATCATGTCCCGCGTCATCAGCTCCGGTATATAGTTGACCATGAGTTTGGTCGGTGACACATTGGAATTAGCGTCGCCGCCGCCATTCTCTATACTCATATCGTTTTTTATCATTGTTCTTTATTGTTCAAACTACACTACGGAAAATAAAATACTAATAAAACTCACACAGATGGAAGTTGGCTATTTCATTTGCAACATGGAAAATGAACAAAGAACGAACACAAAAAAACCCAAATTGTACGAAAACGCCAACAGCAACGCCGGTTCACAAGTTCATCACCACACGACACATGAACGAGTTTGTTTTTCGAATGTTACCAGAACAATATACTCTACTCCCTTTAAACTGTCCAATCTTTTAAAGTAGGTTAATAAATTTTTAATATACACTCTAAGTAATTGTTATTAGAATATTACTATCAATTACATATACAATTAGTACATTATACACGTGCTTTACGAATATTGTCAAAATTCTAAATTAATTTTACGTGGCACCATTTCACATAACATTTTCATTTTTATTGTCTATGATGATTGATGATATACAGATTTTATTAACTGTGTAAAGGATAAAGATATGTTTGCACTAAAAGTTATAAATAGTTAAATACAATAACAATAAATAAAATATTTCAGTAAAATATATATGGGTAATTAATGTAGATTTTGTGTTTGAGTTTTGTATATTAGATATTTCTAGTATCTATTTATTTTTTACGGCGTTATTAGATACCATGTAACTATACGATCTGAAAAAAAAATAACGTAATTTTATCTAAAATAAATGGGAAAATATAGTATCTACTCAAATATTGGCATTAACAGTAGACGAAAAGTAGGCACATTTTTTCTTTGTAGATATGTGTAATCAAGGCTTATAAATTATAAGGATACGGTAGAATGTTAAGTATTTACTATAATTTTAGTGAATGTACACATCGCTATACCATCTAATTATTAAGTAAAAACTGATTATACCTATCTAATATCATTTAATTAAACAGAATTCAATTATCTAACATTATCACCAACTTTAGTCTATGATTGTGACTTTGTTTTGAATTTTGAGTAGTTCTTGAACTTCAACAAATCAGCTGGAGCTTGAAGCTGTCAATTGTCAAATTGGAGGAATAGGTTATGTTGTGAACTTACTTGAATTCTTGAATATTAATAAATACGAATTGGAAATTATTCAAATAAAATTTTCTGTCTTCGACTGCGTAACTCTTGAAAATGTTCCTAACTAATGTATTGTTAAAGAAAGCTAAGAGCAAGTAAGTAATTTCAAAATATGATTTAATACGTAACTTGTATAGTACAACGCAAATGATGCCGTGAATTTGTTTTTCAGAAATATTATGGTATTGATGGAAAGTGTGGTTTCCGGGCATCAGTTCAATACTATTAGAGAACGCCTAGCGGATAAACTGGAACTTATTCGCTTTGATCCCTATAGTAAGTAAATTGATTGATTTTCAATTTTTACTTCATGAACACAAACTCTACACAACTGTTTATGGAAAAGAATACATATTGGATATTTATAACACGTATAATAGGCAATATAGTGTGACACGACCATTCTCAAGAACTGGGTCGGGCACATACCTGTAGTATGGTACCTCTGACTTCACAAGACCGTATCGAAGTGGAAGTTGTTGATGGATAATCTTGGCCACTTGATTATGTATGCAAGTACTTGATAATGTCCATTAGCAAGAAGAGAACAACCGGAAATAATATGTCTAAGAGATTCACCCGGAGTGTGACACACCTGACATGTGTCCACTGTGCCATCCCTCATAATATACCTCTTGTAATTGTTTGTCATGATAACTTCGTTCATAATCGCACAGACAAAACCTTCGGTTTTTCCAAATAGGTTGTCAGACTGTAGCCATGATATGGACGCCATAAAGTCTACATCCGGTCCATGAAGGGCAGGATAGAAGCGTCTGTGTAACTCAGTGTTAGTATTGTTATAGTCAACAAAAAGAAAAATAAGATGGTTGCTACAATAAATCTACAGTTTCATATTTGTGTCATGGCTCATGTCAGTTTGCTTTAGTATCCTATAAATCTTATTCTTCTTCAGTTATGTTTATTATTTATTTAAGAAGAAGGTATAAAAGTTAGTAGGCCATCACTGCTGTGCTAAGCACAAAAGCGATATTTAAAAAAAAATCGCACATGTGATTTTTATGCCAACAAATAACTTAGACAATACATCATTTAATGATTTAACCCTTATAGTGGTATTTTATTTTTAAAATGTAGAAAAACTTTAAAGAAAGATTTTTTATCCTACTTCTACATTAGATTACTAAGGATAATAGCCATATTTCAATATTTGAATAAAAGTCCAAATTTTGCTTCCCCCAAAGAAAAAAAAAACTGAACCAAAATGTTATTTGAATAGTAAAATTATCTTTAAGGTAATGAAAAAGCTACTTTTACAAAACTTTAATTTTCTGGAAACTAGCTGTTACTGAGTTTCCGCTTTTGTGCTTAGCAAAGCAGAGCAGATGTTAAGAAATCTGCTGTATTGACGATGAGCAGATTCCCTAGTGGTGACTTGCAGAACTAGCGTATGCCAGCAGTATAACAGACACTGTTAGATACTTATTAAACAGCTGCACGGTAAACAGTCGGTTTATCATTATTTGGTTGTTTTATAAAATTATTTTCTTATTAGATAGATATAAATAAAAAAGGAAACATCTACTGCTCTGTTTCCCAGTGTAATACCTATAACAAGGAGGGAGGAACTGGTAACGAGAGTTATACATCTGACTTTTTTGTTTACTAAGTGCAGCTATATTAACTTCTTCATACCATTTGGACCAGCCTATTTACAAGTAGTCTATATTTTTTCTTTACACTTTGGTTTTCAATTTATTAAACTATCAAGGTTCTTGCCAGTTTTTTAAGATAAAATCTTTGTTCTGGACTGCTGGTGACAATAATTTAAATTAACCATTATTACGTTATTCAAAATTAAGTTCTAATCCAAGGTACGAGTCTTCACCATTACAACTTTCATCAAAATCGGTTCAGCCATTTTGCTGTGCAACAAACAGTTAAACGTACAAACTTTCGCCTTTGTAATATAATATAATAGCGAACATTATGTAGCTATTTCTTTTTTAATTTATATTTTGTTCAGCAAACATTGGTGTGACAATTGGTGCACACATAAATTTTAACTTGTTTCATATGTTTATACAGATTTTTTTGTTCCAGTTCAACATGAAAGTATCTACAAGGAGAAAAAGAAGATTAGAAGCATCAAGTAGATTTAAAGTTAGATTTAGTAGTAGATGTAATGATAGGTAAATAAAACATGTTCGTCATCTTTAAATAATATAATTATTTAACTTTAAAACAATAAAATCTTTGGAATACAATGTATTTTATTTCTAGTAAATTATTTTAAGTACTGTAAACATTTGTCATCAAACATGTAATTATATTAATATATAATCAATTTAGAATATATGCTTTACGTTTCGATCTTACGCTAATTGATATTTAATGAAATGTGACGTTAAAATGTGCTTCAAAAATCTAACAATGAAATGTGTCGGAAAAATTAAGTATTGACAGAAAGAAACATTTTAAAGATATTAATTTTTTTTTAATTTTCAAATCTGATTACATACAGTAATTGAGTGTTCAACTATTACGTATATAAATCCCAGACACATTCTTATAAAAAACAAAAGATGGTTTGAAATTTAAAATTATTTAATATATAAATTAATTTAATAATAGAATTTTTCGTCTACTTTGATTACATACTGAAAATTAATAAACAATAAGAAAGAAAAAAATTAAGACATCTTAAATAATAATTATGGTCATTTCCTTTCTT
>DVVJ01001702.1:0-10837 GCA_018234505.1 Junonia neildi neildi
CCTCCATAGACGGCACCACGGTCGCTTAGACCGTCTCTCATCATCAGATCAAGAATTTCGACACAGCGTGCGAAGCGGCCCATAGCTTAAGTGGCTAGAGCACCTGCCCCGGCAAGGCAGAAGGTGCGGGTTCGAATCCCGCTGGGTCGCGAATTTTGATTTGATGTTTAAATTTAGTATACAAAAGTCGCAATGTATACAAAAAATGTAAATTACGCCTACATTTTTTTCCAAAGTACAAACCAACGTTCTATATCTATATCGTACCAAATTTTGGTTGCGTTGTATATGAATACCAACGTCCAGCAAAATTGGCACATCACTTATCGTGACACAAACAAACAGACAGACAAATATCGCTATAACTTCCTGTAAATATTAAATTATTTGTCAAACAGAACAGCCGAGGCTCGCTCAAAGCACGACTTCTTTTCCCCCTACTATCAATGCTGGACGTGTCAAGCAATTTGCTACGAGCAGTTCCACCGGCCTTGCATCTCTTGACGAATCTCGCTGTGCTGAATCTTAGTGGGAATAAAGGTGAAGATTTATTATTTTTTATTTGTTCAATAACACTGCGCGATCCTGAGTAGGAATCGGCAAACGTGCAAAGCACATACAGACACCCAGATCATGATTAACATAAAATTAAATATACTGATGGTTGTTATGAGCAAAGATCGAACCCGCGACCGCTAACCTATTGTTAAGTCTTCGGTTTGTACTATGACCTAGCTATAGTTTATAGGACTGGCTTAAGCGAGACAATTTAATACGAGTACAGAAATATAGATGCGTTTTAACTGCCTAAAGAGAGAGCCTAAAAAATTGATTCATCTCTCTTGTGCTTACTTTGGACATAAAAGAGCAACTTAGAAAAGTGGAGGCTAGGATTATAATAGTGGAAGATCTTACTGTAAAAAATATATTTTAAATGGTCGAGGATCTCTTTTTTTAATTGTTAGACAGTTATACAACGCTGAATAATTGCTGACTGAGGTCAGAACTCGCAATACTCGCAGGTTTAATCTTCTAAAATCATCTCCTCTACCTTCTTCACAGATATAACAGACCTACCACCACAAATGGGCCTATTAACCCGCTTATGGAATTTGAACACCGTGGGTTGTTCGCTCCAAGAGCCCTTAAAATCAGTAGTACGTGGTGGTAGAAGTCGAAGTGTGGACGTCGTGGGTTATTTACGATCTGTGTTGCAAGAGGCGAAGCCCTATGCTCGGATGAAGCTTATGGTGGTTGGCGTTCAGGTGAGATACAGACAAATATACGTACATACATACACACATACATACATACATACATGATATACATGTGTACATACAGGCTCATACACGTCCACACACCCGCACACACATGTGCGCCCTCATACCACACACATACATTTTTATACAGATGTGTATTCGTGCAAATACCAATTTTTACAAACGGTGGTAAAAAAATCTTAATTATAACTTTGTCCCAATTATAATTTTGTTTAAAATTACAATCAAAATAACAGAAAAACTACAGATTTCAAATAAACGAACGTTTGACGTTCTTATTGCTGGGCTAGAGTTGATGATAATGAAAGTCACTAACTGGTTCACGATTTGTTAACGAGACGATACAATAATACGCACTTGATACAGACTTTATACACACTATGATATACACTATTTAACATAAGCCATGTTTCGACTTTTATACATGTTATACGCCAAAGAATATGAGATACACAGATGTGAAACATTTTAGTCAAAGAATATGTAAACTTTACAAACTGCTTACTTTAATACCTACGTGCATATACGGCACATTACTCCCCCCTTTACAAAAAAAAATTACATTCTGAAGTCGGTTTTTCCATTTTTATTAAATAATAATTGTCATATTTTACAGGGTATCGGTAAAACTAGTCTTTTAGAGTGTTTGAGACAAGAATCTGCGATACATCATCGAAGAAAACCGACAGATGTAAGTAGTTAATTTTTTTACCGTTCTACTAAAAAACACACAGTTTTCAAGTCTTTCTAGTAGTATTGTCCCATGTTCAGCGAATATTTTGCTTACTTATAAATTTAGAAAAAGTCGTAATCTAAAAAGTTATCAGAGATAATTTTTAAAATATATCAAGAAAACAGAGGTTTTAATATCAAGAAAACAGAGACACTTAAAATATTTTGAATAATTCTCGGTGTAATAATTAAATATTTTTGATGAATATCCGTAATGTTTAAGAAAATTTAGTTAGGAGAAGGAATGGACAACCGCTCTGGTGTAGTGGTCCTGAATGCACTATTAACGCCGGCGCTCGCGGGTTCGATTCCCGCTCGGGGCGGATGTTTGTATTTATATAAACATTCGTGTCTAGGTCTGATCCTTGTGGGTTTACCCACCGTGCCTCAGAGAGCACGTAAAGCTGTCGGTCCCGGTTGTTATCACAATCACCAGATAACGATCATTACTCATAGTCGGTGATATTCTAGTCTAAATGGTTAGTGGCTTGCCTTCTGGGTTGCGGAGGTCAGGCGGCAATCGCTCTGCGTAAAAATCAGTAACCTGTCAAAACTAAGGCTAGAATAAAAGCAGACCCTGGCTAAGTCCGGGAAAAATGCTAGGAAAAAGAAGGATATTATAACAAATGATAAGTCAGTTAGTAAAATTTTGATGAACTACCAATTCTAGGATATTTACTGGCTTCCTGTTTTATAGAACATTATCTTAAAACCTTAGATTTTTTTAGTTACAGCCTCAGGAATTGAGTAGCGAATCGAAGTTGAGCGAGAAGTGGTCGTTGAAGCGTCTCTCCTCTCACACCTGCTGGGGCTGTTGGCTCGACCAGTACCGGAACCGTTTGGATAAAGAGGCTGGTAAGTGGTTAGGATATTCTTTATGTTTAATATATTTTTTTCAAATGAACATTCAGTTTAGTTTTCACGAATATCATCATCTCACTATATAGATACAAGAATTACAACATGGCGTGCGACGCGACCCGTAGCTTAACTAACTAGACGCTAGAGAACTACACGGTATAGTAGAAGATGCGCGTACTTATCTCGCATTGTTGTTTTTATTTGATTCTAAGAAGCTTAATATTATTTACCTACTTGTGGATTAACACGAATTAATAAATAAACAATTTTAAAGTATTTGGTTGTTTTAAAGAATTATTTAGGTGTTGAGATGGATATAAATAAAAAAAAAGGAAATATCTACTGCTGTGTTCTTCAGTGTAATAAGTAATAACTATAAGAAAGAGGGCTTAAGTTTTCATATCTTTCTCTCTAATCTAATTTAATTTCACCTTCACGAAGAGGTCTTATAGCAGTTTCGACTACCTTGTAAATGGCCAACAATGAAATCACACCGCAGATTGTTTTAAAACAATAAAATGATAAACTCAGGTTGTTTCCCATCGAAAAGTATCTGTCAAATCTGTCCTATACTAGTTCCGCAAACCGCCGCTAGGGAAATTTACTCGCCACCAATAACAAATCATATTTCCAGTGGACACGAGTAGTGCCGGTCTTTTCGAAGAGGAACGCAAACGACGCATGCTCAGCGTGAACCCAGCCTATGTTCCCAGGAACTGGCTGCTACATGAAGCTATTATTGATGCTGAAAGAGATGACTTCGAAAAGGTCTTTAGTCCTTATTGGTATCAGTCGTTAGAATTGAAAATTAAAAGTTTCATATTCAGATAGATAAGATAAGATAAGATAATTCTTTATTTAGAACATACACAACATCGACGGACATACATATTTTACAAATGAACTAAACTTACAACCTACATCAAACTTTTAAACAAAATAGCAAACATAAAACTAAATTTAACCTTTAAACATAAAATAAACAGTATAAAACTTAACTTTATTCTCCCCGTCCGCCGAGTTGCCACGTCCCAAAATGGCATACCACTCAGCCTACGTCATTGAGTCATAGTTACCCAACAACACTGATTTTCAGTGGTACCCAAACTTCGTGACGGGCTATGACACGCGCTTAACCACATGTTACATACATAATATAATTTATAACAAATACAATAGATTTTATTTTTTTTTAAATAAGGGATAAGCATAAATTGGTTAACTACCATAGAACCATATTTAATTTCAACAAACTATACACAACACAAAATATACTTAATAAACATTTATAAGGTGCAATGAAGGTGCAATGAAAGTTTATGATGCGCTGGCGCACATAGGAACTCGCATTTAACGCCAACTTCGCGGTCCGTCTATGCATTACCCCGCCCTTACAACCCCCGCACCCGCAGGCACTCAGTCGCCCGAAGCCTACAGCCACGGGAGGTGTGTTTAGTGTTATCAATTGAACATTTTAAATTATAATGCCACAATAAATATATGACAGCATTCAAATTAAAAGATCACGATCTCATCCATTACAAAAGTATTTTATAGTAAAAGATATTCTTAGCAGGAATTCAGCAAACCAAGATGTGATGTGAAAGATTGATGGTAGGTGAGTGTTAATTTTATTATTATTATATATTTATCCTTTAATTATTACGAATTTAGCTTTAATTGCCTTGTATTTTATTAAATATTATGTACAGACTAAATATATATCGTTAATATAAAATAAAATAAATGGATAATGTTAATATGAAAACAATAAATAAATAAAAATACTAAAACGTAAATAAAAAACTATATATTAGAAATTAATTATTACTCTCCAATTTTCAGATGAAATTTTAAACAAGTATTCTTTCTGCCCAGCCAAAGCCCTTTTACAGCAATATAACAGTATACTGTCGGATCGGCCTTTTCTTTTGAGCATGGGACATAAATTTTGGTACGTATTTCCTAACTATAATTTATACGCATTTAAAGTAAAAAGTAAATATCGTAAATTGTAAACATCCAATATCATACTCAATTTCAAATGTAATTTAAAATTAAGAATGATACTAAACATGATTTAAAATTCAATATTTATTAGATTTATAATCTAAAATAATTACATTATTTTTTCTAACTTTTTTTTTTGTAATTTTGTATTTTAATCTAATTAGATTAGAGATAACTGTATAATCAGTTATAATTATTCTACAGGAATAATGAAGGGATTATCTTGCATTATTTGTCTCGTATATATATATACATACATACACACATACACACACATACATACATACATAGACATACATATGTATGTATACATACACAATACATACACATACACATATATATATACATATACATATATATACACATATATTGTTTATGTTAAGTTTATTTGGTAATTTAATAGATATGATTTGTACAATGATCGGAAATTTCTAATGGTTTTCAGGTTTCTAAGAGGAGGCGGTAGGCTGTTCCAGCAGCGGGTTGCTGCATACCTGAAGCTACCCTCGAAGGCAGCTGAGCGGTGGGGTTGTACGAGCAGAAGATGCGATGCAGCTCGAGTTTCATACCTCAAATTTGTATCAGACGCGAATTTCAGTTTACTATATAAATATTCAGGTATTTTGTATTTTATTACACCAAATAGTAACGTAGCAAAATGTAGTTGTTGTCTATAATTCATTTTTAATATTCTACCTCTGTTCAAGTACGGAGTGACGTTTGTGTGTGGCGGTATTTTATAAATGTATCGTGCGCAAGCATTTTGTACTCTCTGTATTAAATTTTTTGACTTGGCTAGTAGTCGTGGTCCCATTACCGTATCCATATAGTTAAATTTTGAGAGTACTAAAGCGTCACATACCTTAATACGCATCTCCGTACTTAACGATTTCCTTATTTGGTATAACACTTTTAAGCGATAAAAACAGGTTCGCACTGTGTCCACAGTATGTTTCTCAAAACGTAGACATTCGTCCATAATTAGCCCCAAATTCCTAGTCTCTGTTACCCTTTCAATTTCCTCTTGATTTACAAATATTCTGGGACCATTTTCAACTATTTTATTTATTTGATTTCTTGTGCCTAAAACCATATATTTCGTCTTTGACGGATTAAGACACAGCTTATTATTCCCAGACCATTCTGCAATACACTGCAAATCATCATTTAGTTTATTAACTGCTTCTAAAGTGTTTCTAGGGTTAAATGAAATATATAGCTGTGTATCATCAGCGTATAAGTGGTATCTGCAGTGTTTAATAGTGTTTACCATATCCGCCGTGTATAGGGAAAACAATATAGGACCTAGGATAGAACCTTGAGCTACCCCTCTTTCTACTGCGATACATTCAGATTTTAGTCTTGTACCATCTTCCTTGATAATTTCCACTACCTGCTTCCGATGTTCAAAATAACTAGAAAACCATTGGACTGTTTCACTACTGAATCCATAGTATTTTAGTTTAGCCAGCAAAAGTTTTCTGTTTAGTGTTTCAAAAGCTCTGCTGTAATCTAGTAGCACCAGTAGTGTCCCTTTACCCTGATCTTGTTCATATAAAATGTTGTCCACAACATCCCCCAACGCAGTAGCTGTACTTCTTTGCTTCCTAAAGCCAGACTGCATCATTGGTATTATATTGTTCTCCTCTAGATATTTTGTCATTTGACTACAAATTACTCTTTCTAAAATTTTTGAGAAACATGGCAGGATGCTGACTGGCCTCAGATCTTTCATATCTTCGACATTATCTTTTTTAGGGATAGGCCTTACAATGGCAGTTTGCCAACACTTTGGATACACATTATCTCTTATAGAAGTATTAATAATTTTTGTGATAGTACCTATAGTATATTTCATTGAGAGCTGTAGCATATCCAGAGAAATGCCATCACTACCCACTGCGTTAGATTTAAGAGATCTTATAATTTTTTCTACATCTGTTTCTGTTACTGGAATCAACTTAAACTCTTTGGTACCATATTTTCTAGACTCATAGTATTGAAACACCTGCATTGTAACTGTATCATTTCCGGGTAAATTTATGAAGTGGTTATTTATTAGTGAAGGATACTCTAGATGCTGTGGTAATGGAGGATGATCTCTTTTCTTTATATTCAAAAATCTTTTTAAATTATTCCAAAGAACTTTTGCGTTTTTTATATAATTATTAATGTAGTTGTTAAAGTATGCTGTCTTTTCCGTTTCTATAGTAATTATTACACATTTTTTTAAGTCTTTGTAGTATTTAACGTCTGTGTCATCTTTTGTCAATTTAGCTTTTTGATGTGCTTCTTCTCGACAGCGTATCATAAGTTTTAGATTATTATTAATCCACGGGTAATGTTTGTCTTTGGAGTATACAATTTTTAATGGTGCAACTGTATCAAATATATTTAATAAGGTGTAATTAAATAATGAAACCATAAAGTCTACATTTTTTTGATTATCTATTAGTTCCCAGTCTGTATTATGTAAAATTGTATTTAATGTTTCATAATTTATGTCCTTTATGGGTCTGTAGCTTATTTTGATAGGTTTTGTTTTCTCCTTTATTATTTTAAATTCACATAATATAAGTGCATGATTACTAAGTTCTGTTATGTAATCTACCTCCTGATGATGAATATTTATATTAGTGCACACTAAATCTATAAGTGTTTGACTGTTTCCTGCAAAATGTGTCGGTTCATTTATATATTGATGCAAATTATGTATTGTTAGGAATTCTTCTAGCATTACTGTATAGTAATTTTGTTTGTCTATATAGTTAATATTAAAATCACCTACTAAAATTAAATAATCATACGAGTGGAAAGAAGTGATCGAATCTGTTAATGTGTCTAGAAAGGTACGAACATTCAACCATTGTGGTCTGTAAGCAGTACCAATTATAAGTGACTTGCCATTCAGTTTGATTGACAACCACATCTGTTCTACAATAGGATTGGTAGGATGTGTTAAAGTTTTTACAGTTAGACCTTTTTTTATATAGAACCCTACTCCACCTCCTCGCTCCTTTCCTGTCTGTTTTCTCCTTGCAACATGTCGCAACCGATATCCTGGCAAGATCGGTGCGCGTCCCTCCTCTCCTTCATAAAGCCATGTTTCATTTATAGCCATAATATCAGGAACATGGCGGTCTACAGCTACTATAAATTCCTCATGTTTTGTGCCGAGAGAACCAGGATTTAGAAAACCAATTTTTAAATATCTATTTCTCATCATTTTTGTATTATATATATTTGTAAACCATGCAGATAAAAAACACCTGACCTCGACATCCTGTTAGTAAGAAAATCCTTGTAGTTGGAGTTAAACATAGCATATATCTTATAATATTTACTTTTAAAAAATATTTTTATAAAAATGATGTTGTATGAATAATGTTTATTGCTTATGATGTATTCTTTAGTAATAAAATATATGCACTGTATGTATTTGGTAGAATATGATATAGGACATACTTTGTAGTTTAATAAAATAAAATAAAATAAAAATTTTACGTGTTTTAATAGTAGTGATTTTTTTGTTATATCCCAAAATAAAATACTTTTGAATTGATAATGTTTTTTTTCACCAAAATTTATTACATTCATGCACATTATAACATTTTGTACCCCTGTAATATAGTTATATATCTTTCTATATACATTTTTAACATATTTGTTACACGCAAAAATAATAATAATGAGGATAATAAAGTTATTATACAATTTATGATTACAATTGAACAAATCCACATTTGTGTTAACTTTGAATGAAATTTCATAAGTTGTTTGTGTTTGAATTTCTATTGAACAATTTAAAGTAATAACTAATAACCAATAACATGACTTATAAGTAATTAACATTATCAAAAAACACAGCCTATGCTCATTATTTAGTGTCTTATAGTTTACATTACCACCTAAAAAAAGCCCGGACCAAACGTACAGCTGCCAAAAATCGTCACAAGATCTTGTTCAGAGCGAACTCGTTGTACTATATCACCCGGGTCCTTCCGCACATAAACGCGCCCACCACGGGTCCACACATACCTCCAACGATGTTCTTTGCCGAGTTCTCGTGCTTTAAAAAACAGCTGTCTGTTTACGCGAGTGAGACGCTCATTAATGTAGACTCGTTTTGATTCGCCGTCCACAACATCTTTAGTGTCTAGCCCTCGCCTCACCCTTGCCGCTCGTAGGACCTCGTCACGCAGTGATCTTCTTGTAAACCGCACTGCCACTATTCTTGGACGCTGCTTATCACCTCGCTCAGGCACGCGTTGCAACGGGCCCGCTCTCTCAACGCAGACCAGATCCTGAGGTTCGACGGAGACACCTATCTTCCTGGCGAGCTGGCATACTATTTGGATTGTATTTTCTCCTGCGTGTTCCGGTATGCCAGCTACCTCGATGTCAGTCAACAGGCTATCCTGTTCGCGTTCATTTAACAAATTTTTTAACTTTGTTATCTCCTCCATGGCAGGCGACTCGTCTCCATTGCCCGGGTTTTTTGACACCATCTCTTCTAATTTCGTCATTCTAGCCTCAACCTTATCCACGCGTTTATTAAATTCTGTCAGGGTAGCTTTCAAATCATGAATATCTGATCTAACACCGTTAATTCCCTGATTGACAGATATCATTTCAGTTCTTATCAGCTTGACCTGGTCAATTAAAGATGAGATAAGGGTCTCACTACTCCCATGGGCATCAGAGAATAATAAGCCATTTCCTTCCTCATTGTCAACCATACTATCAGTCACCTGTTCCGGTTCTTGAGGAATCACCTTAACTTCACAACTCTTACATACCCATCCATCGGTATGTTTGAAATCAGGTTTCATTCTAGTATAGCATTGTCCATGGATAGTTGTACTACAATGTGTGCACTTAACAACATCAACTGCGCCCAGAAACTTTCCACATAAATTGCATTTATTTACCATTATAACGCTTATTTATAATAACTGTGTATGTAATCACTTTTATTAGGTAGGTAGTTTTGTAACAGCGGATTGCAAATGTATTTATTATTCAAGTTTTCAAGTTAATTTATTATTGTTTACTATTATTTATTTATTTTTTTTAATATATCACTATTATATAACTCACTAATTACACTAATTATCTGCAATTACTGGTTTATTCATTTAATAGTTGATAATTTTTATGCACAACGTCTAACTGTCAAGCCCGCTACCCGCGAAAAAAAGCTGCACTGCACACATATATACATATATATTCCTAGGTTTTTATATAAGTTACACTGATTATTATCTTTACTGTTTCTTTTACGAATATGCGAACATATATGATTAAAATTAAAATGTTATCTATGACTATCTGGAATAACATACTTTAAAAATAGTACCATAATTTTTAAAATCGGTTCAGTGAGTTGAGTTTGCTTCACCTACACAAAATTTCCCCTTTCTCTTTATTATATTAGTATCACCCCTTTTAAATTGAAATTTAACTGGAGTTTTAATTTACTTTTTAACGTGACGGCAAATGAAATTTATTGTTATGTTATGTATTAATTTGTGTAGATTTGGAATGGAATTGTATATTTTTGTGACGTCATTACACATCCAAAATGGAGTATACCCTGTACTTTCATTTTTTATGTAAATTTTAACTCTATAAATATAACTTTTTATTTATTTACCTAAACATATTTAACAATTTTTTGTTTTACGTAATGTCATTCATGTTTTACGCAATTGTGACAAAAGCGTGTATGAATAAAATTATTTTTAAGAGCATAGATACGTATTTTACTGTCTTCTCGTCGACACATCAAAAAATTGGGACGTTGCCAATTCGGACAAGCGTTTAGTATTTCAAATACTAAATTTTTATTTACTATTATTTTAAAAAGAGATGATGGAACTATGAAGGAACTTACAAGTATTAGAAGTTCTTAAACTTGAATATTCACTACACTAAAGTAGCGCTATAGACAA
>DVVJ01001703.1:0-10837 GCA_018234505.1 Junonia neildi neildi
CAGCTGGATTTAGGTCAATCCAGCAAGAATCCAGCTGGATTGAAAACGCCGCTGGATTGCAATCCCTACTAATTACTTAAAAATATAAAGCTAAATGAATTATGTATACTTTTATTATGAAGGGGAAAAATTTGTGTTTGTATGAAAATAAATGTATACAAACACAATTTTTTTCGAATAAATTCAAAAACTAGTGGACTGATTTTAAAAAACCTTTCATTATAATGCTACTTTATTCCTGATTCATGGCTATATTTTAGTACATACTATTTTATATTGTATATGTTTACTATTTTATAATCTTTATTTAGACCGTGTATAGACAGAGCTTTCGGAGATGTCTTTCATAAATACAAATTCTACAGCACACAAAAATAACTTGAAATCATGTTTTACCTTAACCCTTCCAGACAACTCAACGAGCCAAAGCAAAGGCGACATGAATCGATTGAACAGCGTGCGGATGTAATTGCGGTTGAAGCCGTGCAGCGTCGCAGGCAGAGTGTTCAGCCACGACTCTAACAGACACTTCCAGCCGAGACCCTTCGGCTCCATGTAGATCATACCACAACGGGATACCTATATTGGTAAATTATGATTTTTGTGACTTAAAATAGAAAAAAAGAACATCATATGTATAAAGAATATCGTTGTAGTTAAAGTATGTAAACGTTTATAAATTTCCGACTATCAGCCAAATTTATTTCCTCCTATTGAAGAATAGACTAATGCGTATTTTGAATCTCGTATATTTGGCTCATTGTTTCACTGCGGATTGGCTGTTATACAAATGTCGAAACATATTCCAATATTGAGAAATCGTTACATTTTTCTTTACCACCGAATTCAAGATTTTTAATTGTATTTTAAGACATAAAAACTCTTAATATCGTCTCTGGAAAGCTAAAACTACTAAAACGCCACAGGATATGTCATAAAATATAATTAAGCTGTCATTTATACCGTAGCTGGGGAAGCTGCTTCAAGGTCCATAGGCTCGAAGATGAGGTTAGTAGTTGGCGCTAACTGGATGATCTCTCCACTCATTAAGCACAACTTCTTATTATCATCCAATACTGTGTTAAGATTCTCTATCCAAATTGCGTCAACTGGTCCATCGAATACCAACCATTTTCTAGAGAGCAAAGTCAGTTAAAAATTAATTAATTTATTTTTTGACACAAGGTACATCAATCAAACTCAACAAAATTATATTTGCCTATTATCATTAGTGGACACCGCAAAAGCTCTGTAACTGACTGCAAGTATTCCATCAGACCACTCATGGGAAACCGGATCAAACTGTCCATATAGCTGACCCATCGTTATAGATTTAGGATTGATTACTGTCCACTCTACGGCATTCTCTTCCATTAGGCCCTAAAAATAAATACCCATTGATGAATAATATTACTTTCAATTTCAAAAAACATTTTTAGAATATTTGTCAGATGATATAATTTTGTAAATACCTTTTCAGAGACTAAGCCCAGAGCATGCCCAAGCGCATGGTAACATTTAGTCTTTCCAGAAAACGGAAAACCGACCAACATCAAACCGTGCCTTACTAAAATCATCTCGTATAATTGAAGAACCTGCAAGGGAAAATCAATCAATTAATATGCAAATGTATATTACAATCATTTGATAATAAGAAATTACCTTCTCGATAAAGAAGTCATTTGCTTGAAGATTAAGCGGCACACAAACTTCTTTCAGACATGCTACTAAGTGTGGTAGCCCTGGTTGAGGCAGCGGCAGTCCAGGGAATAAGTCTCCAATGATTCCCTGTGTCATATACAAATACATCATTATTAACGAATAAAACCGCTAAGTCCATTTTTTAAGTAATTTTATGTTAACATATATAAATATAAATCTTTATATTGTAATAATAAAAAAGACAACATACATATGAACATACAAAACCAAGTTAAGAGAAACATAAGTTATAATTACTGTATAATTAATTAATCATTACACATCCAAAAAACAAACAAATTACTGAATCGTGACGTCACACTTTCGTAATACACATCAACTCACCATGAAGAGCGGAACGTCATGCTCAAGGAACTTGGGCAAATTGACGTCTTTTATCGAGCGTAATAGGATCACGTCCTCGACTTCGTCCGGGTAGCGCAGCTTCAACGCACCCGCGGCTCGCAGTACCGACTTCACGGCGCGCATTCCTGAAACCCGAAGCGACTTACACGGTGCTTAGCTTCAGACATGCCTCGGGTCTGTTCGACCAGCTACTGTGCGCATAGACTCCGAGTAAAGCTCTATTTGGTAATATAATGCCAGTAGCAAAGTAAAAAGGAAAATAGTTGTTGTTAGTGGTGCTATTTATTTTATCGATAGATGTAAATCGATGTATTTTACAACATAAGTACAAAGCCTTCTGAGCTGTGCTAATTTTCTTTCTAAATTCATTATATTATGTACAACTTTCATAAATTTTTATTCAACAGTTCCGTTTTGACTACCCTAACCCTAAAAATAAGAACCCCTACAAATAGGATAATTTATTAAGTAATAAAAAACGTAGAATATCTAATTTAACTATATTTTTTACTACAAAAATACTACCATACCATAATCATAATGACTCTGCGAGGAGAGCTGCTCGGAGCAAAGCTTGTAAGTGGCTACAATCTTGACGGCGAGCGGCTTGGCGTTCAAGTAGCCGAACGCGTACAGCTCGATCTCAGATATTAACACGTAGTCTGGAACCATCATAGCTACCGACCGGAACAGCGCCTAAAATAAAACTTTATTTAATTCGCTAATAGCATAACACTAAAGGCGTTTTTAATCTAAGAGCAGAAGTAAGAAATAAAAGAAAGATATAAGAATTGTCTTCATTATTAACAATGATATAATTTATGAGCTTAATTTGCTACTTAAATACTAAAAAAAAAATTCAAAACCATACACCTTTAAAGATACAATATTTTACTAAACCTTCAAATTATCCGGCAGTTCCGATCTACCAGCGTAACCCGGGTTCATAGTGATGAAGACGGCGCAAGACTTGTCCAAGTGGAGCAGAGTTCCTTCAAACAGTAGTTCAGTTGCTCCGGAGTTGATACCTCGCTGTATAGACAGAATCTGCTGCGCCACGACCGAGAGTACTTCGAGGTCGATACGGTTGAACTCGTCGAAGCAGGACCAAGCACCGCACGATGCTAATCCCTATAGAAGTTCGTGGATATATTTCAGATTTCATATGTAAATTCAAGATAGTTAAGTAAAACTAAAATCAAAAGCGAATATTAGCACTTAAAGTTTTTTGTCTTGAACCACATTGTACAATAGATACGATTTGATCATGTTGACGTTATGGAGGTAAAAAAAACATCTTATGCAGACCAATTTAGTTTAAGTTCTGAAGAATATGTTAACATAATATCGTGATAATAATTTCGGCAACCGTAATACAATTTTGTACCTTGAAGAACTTTCCGAGTGCAAGATAATCGAGACCATCAGAACAGTTAAACACAACGCACTGCTTAGCTACAGCTTTCGCTAAATCTTTAGTGGTTTCCGTTTTACCGGTTCCAGCTGGACCTTCAGGCGCACCGCCTATAATAAAAAATATCGTAAATAAAATCGTACTTTAAATACTTACCAACAAATCAATGTAAAAATTGTCATAGTTATTAGCTTATTAGTTTATAAGTTTCGTACTTACCTAAATTCAGATGCAACGCCCCAAATAGTGTTCTAAAACATCTGTCAGTTAGAGGCGTTACTACCAATCTGCCGGTATTGCCCAGGTATTCGTAGCCATACATCAGTTGTGAATTAATCATGCGAGTCGCAATCTGCATACTATTATCCTCTTCTTGCAACTAAAACGATTATTAATATTGAAATTACTTTGATTACCGTCTACAGGTTTGGATACCAAAAATTTCCGAAGCAAGATTTAGTATTTTATCGGTTATACAACAATTACTTACCTCCCAATAATATCTGATCTGCGAGAGCCAATTAAAATCATTGTCAAGTTGCACGTTGAAATCGATCAGCTCCATAAGAACATCTCTTGCGTGCACATCCAATACTACAAGCGCTCCTAGAAAAACATTGACGAGGATTTATTTTAAAGTAAAAAATAAAAATTAGTTATTACTAGAGACCGGATTATATGCAACATAAAATGATCATTATATGCATGGAGATATGCACGAAAAATACCCGAAATAGGCACCAACAATGGCGAAATGTGCAAAAAATATGCAAATGCATAGAATTTTTACCGAAAAAATAGCAAAAATAGGTACAATTACCGATAAAATTAAAGTAAAAGGTACAATTTTCTTGAATACCGACTAAAAAAAAGGTCATCATGTACATTTCCGCGACGAAATTACTGCTGACTAAAAATAAAAGGTCGTCAACCAAAGCAGTCCGACGCGCGAGGCAAAACGCCGAAAATATGCATTTTACCCTTGATTTTCAAACCGACAAAAATGGCTAAAATATGCATTATTCTCAAAAAGTGGAAGTTACATGCAAATGTGCATATAATCCGGTCTCTAGTTATTACAAATAGGTAAATATATAGTGTAATAAATATAATTCGTAATCTACCAAGCGTAATCCGATTTTGCAAACTAAGTTCTCCTCGCACTAGGTCTACGATTTTTGATATTTGGTAGTTGCACTTGTCCCAATACGCCCTCATAGCTGGAATGCTAATATGAATGGCCTCTGTTACTTCTGTAGTCCAGAACGTCATCGCTATGCATTGTACCTAAACATTGTTATCGAATTCAATGTTAAAAATCTTATCACAAACATAATATTTTTGAAATGTTTCTAGCAAATTGCTTACAGCTTGTCCTGGCCAAATTAATACCCACTGCTCACGAGGTCTTTGAAGATAGTCGTCATAAGAGAGCGCTACCACGTGGTGTACTGATGCCTTCATAGCTTTCTCCAGTTCTAACAACCATTTTTCTACCTAAAACCAGATTTTTTATAAATATTAATAAATAATAAAATCAATCACTTATTTTACCACTAATTTACCTAGAAGACTGTATCGGAATAAACTATTTTCATACGATCAGTACAGACAGAAAAGATAAGAATTTACTTGTCCTCTGGCAGCCGCAGTGTTAATTGTTATCGTGAGTTCCACGACCTCTCCTTCTGATGACTTCATGTGAGTGACTACTAGGTCTTCAGTAAAATTAAGCTTTGCAATTCCCTCGAAGCACTTCTTCAGATGAGGTTGTACACTAAAACATTAACAATTTTAAGATACAAAATAAACGTGGAATTAACTAACCAAAAAAGGACGTAGAGAATTTTTAGCCAGCTTCTTCATAACAAATTCGATAACCATATTATATATTTAATTTTTGAATTTCAAACTTACCGCATAGGATCTTTAGTTTCCGAAAGTATTTCAAGTAGCTCGTCATTGGACAAGAAGAAAAAGCGCGGGAAGTATAGACGCTTCTTTTCAAGATACGCGTTCAGTCCTCGCTGGACCATTTCCAGCAAATTATTCGATTTGCGGAGTCGATCCAACATCTTCTCAATAGTTATAACATCCAAGACCCTTGGCTCACTGTATGCTGCTTTCATTATTTCGCGCCACATCTATTTTTGCGGTTTTTCAATGATGAGAAAAAACTTTGTTATTAAAATGTATTTTAACTTTTATGAACGTTGCTATCATCATGAAAAAGAATCGAGATAAAACGAGATAATTGATTCAAGCCTGGGTATACACAGTTTTCAAGTATTAGTACCCAGTTAAATTTAATGAGCTGTAAATCACGTTGAACGACATCATTCACATCTATTGGGCGGTGAAAGTAACAAAACATCTTAAACAAATCTGCATATCAAAAAAAAATAAAACACTGTAATTATGTATATTGTATAGCCACTAATCCATAAAATACCATAACTGGCATGCGATTTACAAGTTTAATTACTCTGCATACATGGCATGTTCATTGCTGTTTACAAAAAGGAGTAAATATTTTAATATCCATTCGTCCCAGATTTCCAATCAAGATTTATGTTTTCAACTCATGCTACATCTCAACTTATGTCATTATGATTTTACGAGAATAGTTGTTTTTTTTAACCGAACAATGTTTATTTTACGCAAACCTTGTCAACAGCGCTAAATCTTCGACCTTCTTCCGGGATCTGTTGCTGAATATCGGGAGAGGAAAATATTGGCTCCAGATACATCCAAGTTGCTTGAACTTTAAGCCACTCGTCCAAAATTTCTTGAAGCAGTATTAGTTTGGCTTCCCAATCACTAAAATTTTATTTATATAATAAGCACTAGTAAAATAAAAATATATTAAGAATTTATAAGGCAGGCACTTACAGGATAATCTCCTCGAAAGGTTTGATATATGGTGAATTCTTCATAGTCTGTGTTTTAACAATGTGATCATCTAGTAGTAGTTGAATTTCATCAACACTCGATAGAATATAAGTACCTGTGTCCCTATAAAATAAAAATAACGTTTGTAATAAATTTTAGAATTGCGTCCTATTATCTAATAAATATATGGAGATATAGAAGTCTAAAATTAAACAAAAATACTTACTTGTAAAGCAGAATGTCGAATCGTAATTCTGCCCATTCTTTAATCATCTTGTCGAGAGCCTTCTCAAGGTTATTTTCCTTTGTAGCTGCTTCTGATATATTCTCGAACTTTTCGATATAATCAACCAAATTAAAGTCAATAACTTTTTCTAGTGACAGCGCATAATCAACAACAATAGTAAAACCAACGATTTCCGACACTTTCTCCCAATGCCTTGGTTTCATACCAGGATTGCCCAATGTTTGAATGATTGGCAAGTGCGTCTTGAATTCTTCCATTTTCTCGCTATAATTCCGTATTGAAAAATTATGGAAAAAATTACAAAAGTTAATAATATTTTTTAAAATTTAATTCTTTATAATTTACTGCATACCGTACTGATTGTGCAAGTTGGAAAGTATCGGGTACATCTTGAAATGATTTCTCCAACTTATAAACAATCTTGTAATAGTAACTCACATCGCCTTCTATATCCTCTGGATCAAAACTTCCAACCTACGATGTTAAAATATTTTTTTAACAACATCATTATTATTTTTATATTACAACAAGAATAGTAAATATGACCTTTGACGTCATCCATGTATTATGTTTATCTAGAAAATCATAGCCCGCGTCATATAGCTTTTTAAATGGTACGAGTTTATCATAAACCGCTTTCCTCTTAGGATACTGTGATAACTCCCATCCAAACGCAGCCTCCTCTTCATTAAACTGATCTATTTTAACCAATGCATTTGCAAGCCTAATAAAAACGAAACAATTTATTATCTTATTGGATCCATAACTTACAATTGTTATTTGATGTAATACTAACTTTTCGTCTAAGCGACGTGCTCGTGTAACGTATTTAGAGAGTTCATTGATATCACCCCAGTATTGAAGTTCGTTGCATTGAGCCTCGTAAATATCTAAATCTTCGATGAATTTAGCAATTCGTACCTGAAAATTAAAAACAATATCAAATTACGAAAATTTTAAGGAAAAAAAAATATAATTACGATTTATATGGTTAGTGTACAACCTGCAATAATTCTTGGTATTCAACTTTCTTCTGATCGCAAATCACTTTACACTCTTCAATTACTCCGGGCATTCGAGCATACCTACAAGTATAAAATGAAAAATTTACAACATAAAACAAAACTTCAAAGTTTTATTAAACTTCCCAAGTACAAGAAGTCTTTATAATCGTTGAAAAGAACAAAATATTAATTTATAATTTAGTGGAAGTCTAATTGGACACCATTCAGTAATGAGAATGAACCTCTTTCTTGGGGTTTGTGATGAGCATCGAGAGTGTGATGTGTGACGTCTTGTAGCAAAATTAGTAGCGTGTTCCAACTACGTTCTATAAAACATTCCTGATACCAAGCCTTAAAATTACTTACCAAAGAAACTGGTGGTTGACCTTTTCTCTAAAAATTCATTTCCGACGACGTGATGCAGTTTTTCTTGTTCCTGCGTGGTTTTACCAGTCACTCAGGAATATGATGACACATATCACACTGCACTATATTTTATCTTGTAGAGAAGTTCCAAATTAGTACTACTACTTACTAGTATACGTATTAGGAGTCAAATGAAAAACATAATGCATCGCATCACTTTCCGCCTCCTCCATCTTGTCCAGCAGCGTCGGCTCTACCTGCTTGCAGTATTCGATGAGCGTTATGAGCACAACCCTATCTTGTAGCCAGGTACCAAATCTGTTACACTAAAATACACTTGATTCCAAACCTTAAAATATATTACGAATGAAACGACTGGTTGTTTGCCTTCATTTCCAGGGGAGTGAAGACGGTATAGCCGCTGAGGAAAATGATATATCGCATCACATTCCGCAGGTTGTCCTCCATCTCATCCAGCAGCGTCGCCTCCACCTTCTTGCAGTAGTCGATAAGTGTCATGAGCACCGCCGTGTCTTGTAGCGAAGTTCCAACTTCGTTCCACTAAAATAAACTTGGCACTTAATCACTCACCAATGGAACGACTGGTTATTGGCCTTCATTTCCAAGGGGGTGAAGACGGTATAGTCGCTGAGGAATATGATATATCGCATCACATTGCGCAGCTTGTCCTCCATCTCGTCCAGTAGCGTCGCCTCTACCTTCTTGCAGTAGTCGATGAGTATCATTAGTGCCGCCGTGTCTTGTGGCGGAGTCAGCAGCGTAGTCGCGATTGCAGAGTATTCGTCGTAGATGCTAAATTTTCGATTGGGTAAAAAGATTTTAGGAACTATTTTGAAATGTATATGAATTTTTTGCAATTAGATTTTGCGAGATGCATGTTACGGTAAGACAATGACTAGTTTTAGTATTTTTTTTTTATTGTTTTATCTATGTTAATAATAATAATGAGATGATTAAAGGTATAGCTGAAAAATTGTAAACATCGAAACTAGTAGTTTTATATGATAATTGACATCTAGGAGTTAAAATCAAATCAGATTTGGTGTGGATTAAACGAAGTTTAGACATTGATATTAGACAATTTCGATATAAAGCTTTCTTACGATTTGATCATATTCTGATAGTCTTCCGTCATCCTCCTTAGCAACGTGTTAGCTAGTCTAGTAGCGGCTCCGCGAAGGGAATTGATCAGGTCTCCCCTCTGCATTCGGAACATGCCGATCATGATCGTCCCTTCCAGCTTCGAAGGTATCTCCTTCGCAACGTTCACGTATTTAACTGCTTCCTCGCAAAACTCTTCGAATGTTTTCTCTGGTTGCGAATTGATAAAACTTTCAACTTCTGATTGTGACTGAAAAGTTTTGCTGAACTTTAGTGGATGAATTTTAAATATGTTAAATATGAATTATTGTATACTTTGTCATTCTTACCTCACCATTGAGTAGGCAAACGTAATTGTCAAAATCTTGAACTCGAAGTTCTGGACCAATTCTTTGGTCATTTATCAAATCAGCTACTTTCTTCTTGTAATCTTCGACGAGTTCGTTGTCGATTATAGGCTGTTACAAATAATTATTTAAAAAATGGATGTTTAAATTTACCTTAAACTCATTTGTGCGTTACATAAAACTTTTGTGCATACCCTCAGTGTAGATCTGTTGGTTACGACGAAATCTTGGTACAACACAGTTTCCAATCGCGGTGATTGTCTACAAGCATCAATAATAAAATCATACAACAGACAAAGTTGGTCTCGAAATTGTTTAAAGGTGGGTTCGAATCCTATGGCGTCATCTTTGAACGCCAAATTAATTACGAATCCTTGGTTCATATCCTGAAAAATAAATGCAATAAAATACGTTGAAATGAAATTAAATATCTATATTAAAAATTCGTTTATATTTTTAGTTTTTACCCCAACATCAAGAATATATTCCGTGAAATCCTTCATGGACTTCAGGCATAGGGTCTGCAGATTGTAAGTCATGATGCAAGCCAAGCAGTTGTAAAAGCGTTTCATTCTTGATGCCTGCTTCGGGTCTGGTATCTGTTTTCTTTTGCTACCCTAAAGATTTATAAATATAATTTATGGAAATAATTTAAGTAATCATTACTGCTTTAGAAAGCATCAAAATGCTAAGTTGTTTGCTTAGGCATTAGTCTTATTTATTTATTTTTTAGTATCTGAGTGTCTTCCAACAGCTAATTGAAATCACCTAAAAACTAATTTTAGCAACTTATATAAAATTAGCGGGTAAAATAAATTAAGGCAGAAATAAAATATGGTAAATTTTTGCTTATTCATCTTTCAGTTACACTCTATATCATTCATCTAGAAACAAATTAACCGTGTAATTGTCATATTGATGAATCGATACCATTATTATTTGAGTAATGGGCCAACTGATGCATGACAATAGCATTACAAATGTTGTCTATGTTAGCAAACATGATCACTGCAGTTGTGGCACATTGTTTCAGATGAGTACATACACTTACCATCCCTTATTACATTTTGAAATACAAATTAATGTAAGGTTATATTTTAATTCAATTATTTGAGAAGAGAAGTAACTATAGTCTAAGGGGTCATTCAAGTATTACGTAACGCAATTTTTGAAGGTTTTAGACCCCCGCTCCCCCACGTGTAACGCACCGTAACGTTGTTTTGTACCTCTCCCCCTAGACGTTACGTAATATTTTACCAAAATTTTTAGGTGAAAATAGTCACTAAAATAATTTTCGAGATCATTTTCATCTAAAAACCACAATTATGTCGTTACGTAACGCGTTGTTGTTATACCCCCTCCCGGCCCCATAACGCAC
>DVVJ01001704.1:0-10834 GCA_018234505.1 Junonia neildi neildi
ACCCGACAGACGTTGTCATGTCAACCAAAGTGTCATTATAGTGTCTTTATTTTACATGTTTAAATATAAATTTTCTTTGCGATTTTTCCATTTTTTTACCGTTTAAAACTTCCCTGGACTTCCACGATTATTTCAAGACTAAAATCAGCTAAATCGGTTCAGCCGTTCTCGAGTTTAGCGAGACTAACGAACAGCAATTCATTTTTACATATATAGATAGATAATAACATAATAAATGTTTGATGACGTATGGAACTAAATAGATTTATGAATGTGTGTAGACCACTCGTGGGTGCACCTGGAGCGCATCCAGTTCGTAGGAGCGTGCAACCCGCCCACCGACCCCGGCCGCAAGCCGCTGTCGCACCGCCTGCTGCGACACGTGCCCGTCATCTACGTCGACTACCCCGGCGAGACGTCGCTAGAACAGGTCACAGGCACTATTATCAACTCTATGTTATTATTTTTCGACACTTAATATTTTGTTATATAATAATAAATTATTAACTGATAAACGCAAAATGTTTATTCTGTATGAATGGTATGTCTATTTAAAATGCACATAAAGCTACAAACAGATTTTTTTAAATTTGGATCGCATAATTAGCTGGAAGGCTTAAAAAAAATAAAACTCACAAACAGACGTTTCTCCGGAGATAACAATACGCTAAATCCATTTTTCACCTCTGAAAACTCACATAAAAAATTCAGCGAAATCATTAAAACCGTTTACCGTAAAGATTTTCGGTATACATAAATATGCAAGATTTGTTCGGTCAAATGTATAACACAATAATCAATGTATGGTCCCTGTGCGCAGATCTACGGCACGTTCACGCGCGCGATGCTGCGCATGCAGCCGGCGCTGCGCGGGTACGCGGAGCCGCTGACGCAGGCGATGGTGAAGCTGTACCTGGCCTCGCAGGAGCGTTTCACGCAGGACATGCAGCCGCACTACGTCTACTCGCCTCGAGAGATGACGAGATGGGTGCGCGGCATATGCGAGGCCATCAGGTATGGTGACGAATTTTCTATCTATACAATAAAAGCCCCTCATTCGAGGGGATATGCTATTTTAACATGAATAAAGAATCCATAAGTAAGGATTGACAATTTGTATGAGACAATATGTTCCAATCTGACTTTGATACACCCCCTATAATACCATAATTGCCGTTTCATACTAGTTTATGTATTGAGACAGCAAATAAAAGTTCTATGGAATAATAAAACCGTGAATAAAGAGCTTCTACTTTAACTATAAGCTCAAATTTCAAAATTATGCGATTCAAGAAATCAAAGGTTTCAGGTTACTCTATCTGTACAAACAGATCTTTCACTAAACTTCAGTAATTTTAATACATCATGTATCTTCACAGGCCTCTAGACAATCTATCTGTAGAAGGATTGGTACGTTTGTGGGCTCATGAAGCCTTGCGTCTTTTCCAAGATCGTCTGGTTGAAGACAGTGAAAGGCAATGGACTGAAGAAAATATTGACAACTTTGCTATGAGATTCTTCCCAGGTAACTTAAAAAAAAATTGTAGTTTGACTTAACGTAAATATAAATTTTCATAAATTGTTCTACAAATTGTCTACTTTTATTTTAAGGTATCAATAGAGAACAAGCATTGGCTCGGCCTATTCTGTACAGCAACTGGCTAAGCAAGGACTATGTGCCAGTTGAAAGAGATCAACTACGTGAATACGTCAAGGCTAGGCTAAAGGTAACATATTTTATTATTAATACATTTATTAATAGATCCTTTGATACTTTTATTACACATTTCTTTCTTCAATATGACAAACTTATTGAGCGATTTAAATAGTCCTATGCAACCAAGTAAAAAGATTAATTACTTAATAGAAGTTATAATTGCATCTGATAAGATTAACGGGTCAAAAATTATTGCTATTAGCTTATACAATATTCTGTTACTAAGTTTCGATATTTGTATTGTTTATTTTGATATATCATACTTTATTACAATTGAGTTAGTTGAAATACTTCTTAAGAAATTATCGTCACTCTTCCATTCACCTTCCCTTCCTTTTCCCCTACTTTCTCACTATTTTAACAATCACTGAAACACGTTGCCGATGAGCCGGAATCTACTAATGTCGTCATCTACAGGTGTTCTACGAAGAAGAGCTGGACGTGCCGCTGGTGCTGTTCGACGAGGTGCTGGAGCACGTGCTGCGCATCGACCGCATCTTCCGCCAGCCGCAGGGCCACCTGCTGCTCATCGGCGTCTCCGGCGCCGGCAAGACCACGCTCAGCCGCTTCGTCGCCTGGATGAACGGCCTCAGCATCTTCCAGATCAAGGTGAGACTTATGAAATGTGATTTATAATTAATTGGTTGTGTTCATGACATATGTGATTTATTGTAGTCCAGAATAGATTTAATATAATCAAAGATACATAGATTAAAAAAAACTGATTGTATTATTTTTTTTAAGTGCAATTCATTAAAATGCATTAAGCATTTATAGGACCTAGGTATATTTGGCAAACTTTAGCAAAAATAACTTATTCCACAGGTCCACAATAAATACACCGGCGCCGACTTCGATGAAGATCTACGTTCCGTGCTACGTCGCGCTGGCTGCCGTGACGAAAAGGTCGCCTTCATCCTCGACGAGTCCAACGTGCTCGACAGTGGATTCCTTGAGAGAATGAATACACTGTTAGCCAATGGAGAGGTAATATCATAATCGTTAACAAACAATTAGCAAGAATATATTGTTTTATTTGTTCTATATTAATGTTGCTATTTACAGGTACCTGGACTGTTCGAAGGTGATGAATTCGCAGCTCTCATGACGCAATGCAAAGAAGGCGCTCAGAGAGAAGGATTGATGCTGGACTCGAATGACGAATTATATAAATGGTACAGGAATTTTTTTTTAATCAATAACAAATAAACAAATAAATTAGGTTTTCAAAAATTACTATACATTTAATTTCTTTTTTTAGGTTCACTGGTCAAGTTATGAGGAACTTGCACGTAGTCTTCACAATGAACCCGTCGTCGGAGGGTCTGAAGGACCGCGCTGCGACTTCTCCTGCGCTTTTCAACCGTTGCGTGCTCAACTGGTTCGGAGACTGGAGCGATGGAGCTCTCTTCCAGGTAAAGTCACTAAGTTTTGCATTATTTTATTTACATTGTTTTGAAGAACTTAGTTTTTAGCTCTGTGAATTTGATTGCTATTTACTATCTCTTATCCACACAAAAAATTAATATCGTTTCCATCAAATCAGTGTTTATGGTCTTTAGAAACAAATTTTATACAAAAAGTTTCGAAAGTAATTGTGTCTGATCTACGCGCAGTTCATAGAAATCTTTAGTTCCTAACCTCTCATTGTGAACTTATATAACCGTGGTACGGTATGGTACAGGTCGGCAAGGAGTTCACGACCCGCATGGACCTGGACTGGTCGGAGTACGTGCCGCCGGACGAGTTCCCCAGCGCGTGCGCGGAAGTGGGCGCGCGGCCGTCGCACCGCGCCGCCGTCGTCAACGCCTGCGTCTACGTGCACCAGACCCTGCACCGCGCCAACGCGCGCCTCGCCAAGCGCGCCAACCGCACCATGGCCATCACGCCCAGGTACACATACGAATACACGCGAACACGTATACATATACACACACACACCCAGGCGAGCGCGGACACATGCATATAAAGCCGGACACAAACAGAGACACGTCCACAAACACCTTACGAACGCGTGCAACGGCAAGTGCACCAACCACATGGTTATTACAGCCAGGTATACCACACGGCACATTAGTTTCAATAAACTAAAATAAACTAATAACGTTTTCAGATGATACAATTCTTTTCTATAGTTACGTGTTCGCTTTCACTATACATGTATAATTAAAGAAATATTTTTTATTTACAGACACTATCTGGACTTTATTCAACAAATGGTGAAACTGTACGCCGAGAAGCGCGCCGACCTCGAGGAGCAACAGTTGCACTTGAACGTCGGTCTAGGAAAGATTGCAGAGACTGTCGAGCAAGTTGAGGAGATGCAGAAGAGTCTTGCAGTTAAATCACAGGTAATCACATCTCTTCATAATAATGCCCTTAGTTAGTTGTCGTTATAATTTTATTTTAACTATATTGGGAAAAATACATGTTATAGGAGTTACAAGCTAAGAACGAGGCTGCCAACGCGAAACTTAGACAAATGGTCAAAGATCAGCAAGAGGCCGAAAAGAAGAAAGTTGAAAGTCAAGAGATTCAGGTTTGAATTAGTTAAAAATTGAATAAGCAAGAACTTTTTGACACTGAACTAATATTTTGTAATATTATAATAATACAGGTTGCTCTAGAAAAACAAACAAAAGAAATAGAAGCGAAACGGAAGGATGTAATGGCGGACTTGGCACAAGTCGAGCCGGCAGTTATCGAGGCACAAAACGGTTTGATTCATTTCTTTTTACCTCTTCCTTATATGTCTAACATGGTAATTTTGCAAGCTTGAATAGCAAAACTCAAACACGAAAATAAATAAATGGCAATTTCAAGTCCTACCTATTAAGCAAAAGTGTCATTGACATTTAGCCAGATTTTATTTATTTTCGTGGTTGCTTGATAATGTAGTATAAAACGCAGATATCCCATACTCATGTAGATAGATACATGTATACCACTTAAAGCGTATAGCGTAAAGTTAGTCATGTGCCGATGTGAGGGTTGTGTGAGCGTATAACGCTCTGGTCCACGCAGCGGTGCGCTCGATCAAGAAGCAGCAGCTGGTGGAGGTGCGCTCGATGGCCAACCCGCCGTCCGTCGTCAAGATGGCGCTCGAGTCCATCTGCACGCTGCTGGGCGAGAAGGGCGACACCTGGAAGGGCATCCGGTCCGTTGTCATGAAGGACAACTTCATATCCACTATTGTTAACTTCGAGACTGAGAACATCACGTTAGTGCCGTTCAGTTTATGGCTGGGAAGATCGCACGTCGAGATATTGTTACAACTCTTATCATACTTAAGGGTTTAAATATGTGCTTACTACAGAAGACGTGCTATCTTTTCATATATAAAGAATTAGATAAAAATGTAAAAGTCCATTCAAAATACGAATAGTTACATTCCTCATTTCACACGAATGTTACTGTAGATAGCAAGCGTGTATAAACCGATCCTTCTCAGTCTGATATTTATTGGCAAAAACATTTTAGTGTAATTAGTGCATTAAAAATTGTAATATTATATTCTCTATAACACATATTTGTACTAAGCATTGTACTGTATTTTAATTTAAGTTTCGTATTCTTTATTATTACTGTGAATGACGTTTATTATTAATTAGATGGTTAATATTGTAAATATGCTAAGCTTGCTCGCATATGTGACTGTTGTTATTAATGTTAATGTCGAATAACGCAACACCGTTCGTCCGGCGCGTACGGGCCGGGCGCACGCGGCACACTATTAACCCGACACGTGACTAACGCAGCGGCCGCACGGTAATAACGCCAGCCGCATGCGACACATTCAGCTAAAGGCCTTTTTTGTTTCTCTCCTTCCGTACTCTGTCGCTCTCGCTTCGCGGGTGACGGCCTCGTCGCGACGTCGGCCCACAGCGGTGAAATCCATAAAGAAGCAGCACCTGGTGGAGGTGCGCTCCATGGGCAACCCGCCCGCCATCGTCAAGGTGGCGCTGGAGTCCATCTGCCTGCTGCTGGGCGAGAACGCCACGGACTGGAAGGCCATCCGCGCCGTCATCATGCGCGAGAACTTCATCAACAGCATCGTCTCCAACTTCTCCACCGAGGACATCACGTGAGCACCGCCTCGAGCTTACCGACCCCGCCCCGCCCCGGTCCTGCCCCCTCCCCCTTTTGGAACTTTTGTTTGGTGTTGGTGCGGTGATGATGATACTACTTGTCATGTTCACACAAACAGTAAAGCCATGAAAATTGTGAATTTCCATTTACATATTTTCTTCTTATTTATAATATTAAGAAAAAGGTGACGAACGTGACGAGTGGTATCGCTATGAAACATTGAACGTATAGGGTACTTTTATGTTATAAGGCGTTAATGTTTTAGTTGCTTCGGGCTTGCTTTTTGCATGGTGAATGTCTGCATTTGAACTGTTAGTATTTAAACTGCATAACGAATTATCCGAGTAAAAGTAGACGATTACATTGCCAGTTATAAAATTCCCTTCCAGTAACTGATTTGAAACCACAATATAACAAATGTCCTACACATATTACAAAGTAGATAGTTAAATGTTCATTATTATTTTAAGAAGAATAAAAATAGTAGCATCTTGAATATTAATTTATGTAATACTCAAGACATTCTACGACAGTTCGTTCTGCACAATTAAATTGCATGTGTTGGGAACAGTATGTGGTGATGGGACTGCATTAAAAACAAATACTCGTACATCGTATATTAAATGTTTTTTCTCTGTTATATCAAACTTTTAATATTTGCCAAGAGAAAGATAATTATAATATACAAAAATTAAAAGGTTATTATAAATATAAAACCTTATAGTCATTTCATCACATTGGAATGATTTGGCAAATGTTTAAAACATTTCTCTGTACTATACTCGGTTTGCAGATTGTCCAGGTATCAATCACACAGATCTTCGAGTTGCATGAATGTATTTGCCAATAAATAATGTCCGTCCGTAAGTGGTCTCCAAGGAAGCTGTTGAAAATCACTAACGGCAGTGAATCGTTTCGCTTTGTTTTTTTATTTCATCAGTTTTACTTTTGTTTGCTATCTATAATGTCTTTCAACAGTGCTGTGAGGCATTCAGATTTTTTTATACTTTTGTTTGTTGTTTTCTTAAAGTGACGTTCATTCCATTTCATCTCGGTTAAAGGAGTTTAAGTTAAAGGTTGATGGAAAATGAATGTGCATGAAACAAATGGTCAGAGTTTTTTTTATTTTTTTGGTTTGGTTCATTGGTTTCACGTAACGCACAAATTTAGTCTCAAGCGTGTTTATATTCATACAAATTCTAATCACTATCTTCATTTGCCAGTGACGATGTAAGGGAAAAAATGAAGACGCGTTACCTCAGTAACCCAGATTATAACTTTGAAAAAGTTAACAGAGCCAGTATGGCTTGTGGTCCTATGGTAAAATGGGCTATAGCTCAGGTAAATAACAGTTGTACTTTTCATTTCATAAAAATACAATCTTAACAATTTAACTTACCAAAACTAAATATTTGTAGATCGAATATGCCGATATGTTGAAGCGTGTAGAACCGTTACGTAATGAACTCAAGGCTCTCGAAGACCAGGCACAATACAACGTTAAGGCTGGAAACGAAGTGCGTGATCTTATCGCACAGCTAGAGAAATCTATCGCTTCCTACAAAGAGGAATACGCACAACTTATCAGTCAAGCTCAAGCTATCAAGACGGATCTTGAAAATGTTCAGGCCAAGGTATTGACATAATTTAGTTTAGTTTTAAATTAAAATTAATTTTATATCAAAATATTGAATTTGATTTCGTTTGTTCGCAGGTGGATCGGTCAATAGCATTGTTGAAGAGCTTGGTGATTGAGAGAGAACGTTGGGAGGCAAGCTCTGAGACTTTCCGCTCACAAATGAGTACCATCATCGGAGACGTCCTATTATCCGCCGCATTCATAGCTTATGGTGGATACTTCGATCAGCACGTAAGTGTTATAATGTCGCTAATTATATAATATTCGACGACATCGAAATTGTATCGTATGTATGTTAAATTCAAAAATAGTGAGGAACTACCATTACCCACAATTGGTTACGTGATCACGTTTTTTTTTTTATAAAATTACGAAAGCATTTAGATATTTAAACCGTAGTGGCTTCGATCACGCTCACGACAGACATTTATATTTACTATGTAGACGTCCATTGTGTTCTGGTGGTTTGTGTTTTAGGACCCCCGATACAAGATCCAGTACTGGACCACAATGTTACTGGAGACCATTGAGTGTGAAACAGATATTTGTTATTATCGCGTTCTTAAATATTTCACAGCCTTCAAAATAAAGAACTTCTATAGATTTAAAAAATGATATTTTAATGTGTGAATCCCTCCCGCAGTACCGTCAGAACCTGTTCTCGACGTGGACGAGCCACCTGGCGGCGGCGAACATCAAGTTCCGCGCCGACATCGCTCGTACTGAATACCTCAGCAACCCGGACGAGCGCCTGCGCTGGCAGGCCAACGCGCTGCCCACAGACGAGCTGTGCGTAGAGAACGCCATCATGCTTAAGGTACACGACTTGTATCTATTAATGAATATGCTGAGATTTGTATAGCACAAAAAACTTGGATTAAATTTTAATACGGTGGTTTGATAAGTATTATGCGTGAAATGTAATCCCCTCTTAGTGAATGACAGTTCTTGTCCATCTGTACTAATATTATAAAAAGGAAAGATTTGATAGACAGGCTACCTTAATCTGTCTGTCGGATACATATTCACACTGACATATTTTATTATGTTACAGCGCTTCAATCGTTATCCACTGATCATTGATCCATCGGGTCAAGCGACTGAATTTATAATGCGCGAGTTTAAGGAACGCAAGATAACGAAGACCTCCTTCCTTGACGACTCATTCAGGAAGAACTTGGAGTCGGCACTGCGTTTCGGTAATCCATTGCTCGTACAGGTACATTTTCACCATATAAATTTCAATTCATAAAGATTTATAAAGACCAATTAATTTTTAATCATAACATTTTATGAATGATTCTATAAAAAATTTTATAGGACGTTGAAAATTACGATCCCATCTTGAACCCAGTATTAAATCGCGAGCTTCGTCGTACCGGCGGACGTGTGCTCATTACACTCGGAGACCAGGACATTGATCTCAGTCCATCGTTCGTTATTTTCTTGAGCACTAGGTGAGAATGAATTTAATAATAAACTTTAACTTATTACCAAAACCTTTATATTTGTTAACATATAATTAATTTCTGTTTAAAAGGGACCCTACCGTAGAATTCCCACCTGATATGTGTTCCCGAGTGACATTTGTCAACTTCACGGTGACTCGCTCGTCGCTACAATCGCAGTGCTTGCACCGCGTTTTGAAGGCAGAAAGACCCGATATTGACACTAAACGATCGGATCTGCTCAAATTACAAGGTAAGTGAAACATTCCATTTTATTTTATTTGTTCTTTTTTTTCGTATACAATACATCCTAGGTCTAATTTTAAATAAGTGTAAATAAAAACTTAAGTGCAAATAAAAAATAATTATTATTTTCCAGGTGAATTCCATCTACGTCTCCGTCAGTTAGAGAAATCTCTTCTGCAAGCTCTCAATGACGCGAAGGGCAAGATCCTTGACGATGATTCGGTTATCGCAACACTTGAAACACTAAAGAAAGAGGCAGATGATATTGGACAAAAGGTAGGAAATTATAATTATGTGTAAACTGTACATGTAATATAAAAATGAATAATTTACGATTTAAAACCTGTTTTTTTTTTCTTTTAGGTTGAAGAAACGGACAAAGTTATTGCTGAAATTGAAACAGTCAGCCAACAATATTTACCTTTGTCTCAAGTAAGTTCAATACACCATATACAATTATACCATATAAAATTGTATCCTTCATAAGGAATTTGGCATAAAATGTGCATATTTTCTGTACCCAGGCCTGCAGCAGCATCTACTTCACGATGGAGTCGCTCCACCAGGTGCACTTCCTGTATCAGTACTCGCTCAAGATGTTCCTCGATATATTCAGCACTGTGCTCGTGTGCCCCGGCCTCAACGGCGTCACGGATTACACGGCGAGGCTGAAGACGATTACGGAGGAACTGTTTACGGTAACGTTATTATTATTAAATTGGAGTTTATTTGCTTTATATTGTATTTCATATTTCATTTACTTTTGTTATGGGAAAATCTTATTTTTATCCTATGTGCCCGCGCAGTATACTGACCGCCGTTTTTTAGATGGAAGAAATTTCATACGTTGGCATCACCGACATCCTTATATCTCTATAACTGCCAATTTTTTCATTTTTAAATTACTTTTATTCGCCATTTTAATATCTATATATTTTTTATATACTTATGATGTTTCGTATTCATTATTTTTATTAAGTTTGCAGATACAAACTTTCGTATTGTCGATAATATTACAATTTAAAAAATACAAAAATTACAATGAATCAGAGTCAAGGTTACCTAATACGACTAGTGTTCAGACAGTTCAAGTTGATTGACTCCAATACAACGGTACAGGCGGTGTACGAGCGCGTGGCGCGCGGCATGCTGCACACGGACCGGCTGACGTTCGCGCTGCTGCTGTGCCGCATCCAGCTGAAGGGCACGGGCGCGGAGGACACGCTGGACCAGCAGTTCGGCGTGTTCCTGCGCGGCCGCGAGGGCTTCGTCGCCGACTCGCCGCCGCTCGAGCCGCTCACGCAGCAGCAGCACGACGCCGCCGCCAGACTCAGCTCCAGGTACTATTATAAGAGTTAATTGTTGAATACACGCCTTACACTCAACAGTATAGACGTCTGTATTAAAGAAGAGTCTCTTCTACTTCTGATCTCACTATATTAGGGCAACATATCCTCTGCCATTCTCGCCTGTCAGTTGCCATTTCAACAGTCACTTTTTTACTCATGACACCTTTCACACAATCCATCCGTCTCTTCTTTGGTTTACCTCGACCCACATATTCACTTTCATATTTTAACACATCTGGAATACAGTAATCATCTGTATATCCTATACAAGCTTTATACCTAGTCTTGCCATAAATATTGTAATAAAGAAAAAAGAAAATTGTTAACTGCAAATAACATTTATTAC
>DVVJ01001705.1:0-10834 GCA_018234505.1 Junonia neildi neildi
AAGTTATCCAAGCGTCGCACCTCGAAACAAACAACGACATAGGATACCTTTTATCCAAATAAAAGTATGAAATGAAATGAAAAACTTTTATTCAAAATAGAAAAAAAATCTCTTTTTGAAAGTCAAACAAAGTGATCTACTACGGTTTCGGAAGAGTTGAGAAAAAGCCGCGAAAAAAACTCAGCGGGACTGATATTTTTTTCAACAAAGTCAGGATTATTACAAGTTATTAAAATTGAGACATTGAGAGCCTAGAAGCGATCGTATTATTCCCAAGGTGTGTTATCATCTATGAAGTCTATAGAAAGATATCCTTAAACAAAACTCAACTTATTGATATAACAAAATCAGTATTTAATGTTGCAAATTCACTGACAATATTCTTATCAATCGTCCCCTATCTTTGTCTCCAGGCGTGCTGGACGCGCGCACACTGCTGCGTGGCGCGCGCATGCGCTGGTCGCTCGCGGCGCACGACATCTGCTTCACGAACGCGCTGCACTCGGCCTTCTTCGCGCTCGGCAAGTGCGTGCCCGTCGTGCGCGGAGCTGGCGTCTATCAGGTACACACCTACCTACACCTTACTATTGGCTATTAAAGTTTTTTTAGCTAAAATAAGGTCGTCACCTTCCTTTCCCTATCTTAGATTTACCACTTAAGCTAAAAAGGTAAAATTGTATAATCCTGCCCGCGAGCCCTCTTGTACACTCGTGCACGTGTCTACTTTGGGTTAAGGATGATCCGTCATTGCCTACCCCATAGTATGAATGTCCCAATACTGGGTAAAGACTTCTTGAAGGGTACAAAGGTAAATTCACAGCACTGAACTAATGTAGGTTGAAAATTTCTGTCAATTTAGCTAGCGACTTTTCTTGAAACATTTCCGAGACAGAAAATCATGAAGGCGTTTTGTTGATAGGATTGCCATCTCGGAATTGGAAAAACTGAGATTTAAAGTTGAAATTGAAAGCCTTTTTTGCTTTTTTTGAGTCTTTGGCACTGTTAACTTCCTGGACCTACCCTGGGAAACCAGGAACTTAAGCATATGTCAATTTAAGGCACAAAATGAAGATTAGTTGATAGCAACAGCGATAAACAAACTTGCACTCTATTTATACTGTTAAAGTGTTTACCATCAACACAGCGTTCGTCGTAAAACATTGTCGAGGATCACAATTAGCATTCAGGAATGTTGTTAGAGTGACTAAGACAATATCGCCTCATACGCCGGACTGTTATTGTTTGTACAACAATTAAAACATCCTTTTGTTACAACGACTACCTATCATAATAACTTGTTCCAATTAATTATTATTCAGTATAACGTACCATTGCAATTGAATAAAGTAATAACAACACGATTGAAGTTTGAATTGCGTGAGATAATCCAGCAAAGAAATTGAAGCTGGTATAGATAGTGTAGTCCAATAAAACCGGATTAAAAAAACACCTTTTAACTTTATATTAAAAAGTTCAATAAAACAGTTTCTTATCTTTTAAGATTATGACCATCCTTAGGACGCCCTAAATCAAAAAATCATTCTAAATCAAAAATCAAACACTCTGCTAACACTAAGCTCTAAATCAAATTCTGAACACCCATGAATGGTGATCATTCTTCTATTGACTTTGAGTGCACTAGTTGACGTCGCAATGGACATCGAATAATTTTAAAAAAAATCTTAGCTCCTTCCAGCGTTCTGGGGTTATATTTCAGAACACAGGTTGTGTTGCCCATGCAGGCTATTTATCGTGATCATCGCTTTATAATGTAAATAAAAAGAAAATAAATGAATTTTATTTATAATTCATTTTTTAATAAAAATAATGGTATGATATTTATGTTATAAAACGCGTGGTAAATTAATTTACTCAATTATATTCTATTTTCACAATGACTGTTCGACCTTTGAGCCTGCGTCACGGCGAGGTATTTTTATCATATAACAGACTGAGCAATTTCCCAAGGGATTTGCTGAAGCATGATCATAACCTCATATAGGCAGGTAGGTTCTTTATTGTCTATAAAATATTGATCATCGTCGATTGAACGATATTGATAGGGTAGTTTTGCAATCAATGTTTATTATTATTTGAACCATGATATACCTTCATATTTTTATAGTAGGTAAATCCTATGTTAAAATATATTTTATGTAAAGTTTGACATCAAAGTTTCAAACCATCGCACACGACGAATGTTTAATTAATCATAATATTTTACGAGATCTCCTAACCCGCCAATGGTTAATAGTAACATGCATTAATAAGTTGATTGTTCCTAAAGTTTAAAACATTTATTCGTACATTCCAGCCGGCGATGGACTTCTGTGTAGAGCGGTTGGAGCGCGGCGAGTGGGTGCACATCTTCCCCGAGGGCCGCGTGAACGTGGACAAGGAGCGCATCCGCTTCAAGTGGGGCGTGGGCCGGCTGGTGGCGGACAGCGTGGCCCGCGGGCGCGCGCCGCTCGTGCTGCCCGTGTGGCACGAGGGCATGGACCGCGTGCTGCCCAACGTGGAGCCCTACCGCCTGCGAGCGAGGAACCGCCTCTACCTCGCTGTCGGGGAGCCCATCCGCCTGCACGCGCTGCTTGATAAGTATGATATTCTCCGCGTTATACGCTCATACGAACACGCACTATACATTCACACTGACCATACATTATACGCTCACACACGCTAAACGCTCATACGGATCTTGCACTATACTCAAACGCGTATACACGCACTTACATACACGCACAATTGCCTCTACCATATACGTTTCTTGAAATAAGAAAGTTTATTCCTCTTGTCATACAAATTTTAATTCCATCATAACTTATATAATAACAAATACTTATTTAACAATTATCATAAAACCCAAAAACTGCTCTATTGTAAGAACACAGGAACCCGCACTAAAAATCTAAAATCACCATAAATTCATTTGCAGGTTAAAGAACGCAAACGCGTCAGAGGAGGAGACGCGGCGCGCCATCACGGAGCGCATCCAGGACGAGCTCATGAAGCTGCGCGAGCACGCGCACGCGCTCATCCGCCGCGCCTGCGCAGACGCGCTGCCCCCTCCCCCCACCACTACCAACCACAACCACAACCACAACCTCGACCATGACCACAAGGAGAAGGAGAAGGACATGTGAACCTCGCCCGCGCGCCGGGAGGAAGAAAAAAGGGAGCCGTAAAGTTCCAACTACCTCAGCCTGTGCTTGTGACGTCCCCGTCGAAGTCTAGTGACAGTGAAACGGTTTACTTTTCTGTGAAACAGTGACAGTGCGTTCCGGTGGTTTATTTTGTACCTTTACTGGATCCTATGCTCGATGTGAAAACCATTTTGACTCGGATCACTAGTGGAAATTACAAGTTCCTCGTGATGTTCTCTGAAGTATTCTATGTGGTTTGTGTAAATCATATTAATGAAAAGTTACTATTGATCGTATGCCAAGTCTCGGGCGCAGTTAAATAGAGCTGAACCCGTTTGATGGACGCTAGCTTTTATTGTAAGGCAACTGTTGCATGTACCAGGGCTACTGTTCCCAGTGCTATGTGATGTCATATCAATGTTCGATGTAGTGCTCCCTGCGAGGGTTTTATAATACGTTTCTACATAGAGGGATAAAAGTTTTATATGAACCTTTACATTGTTATTGTTTATAATTAACATTTCTTGATTTAAACAAAGATTTATTACGCACAAGAAATTTTTAAAACCCAGACCTGTATAAACAATATTATGGAATTATTTGAAAGAACTCAAACAAACTCTAATAAACTGTTGTGGCTTGTCGTCATTCCACAAAATATGAGTTGAATCTTATTCAATGTGACACAAGCAGCGACCAGCTGCTGCGGAGCATTTAAACTCTAGCTTAACCTAAGATTACGCAATTATGTTTCAATTGTGTGCTAGCGCGTATCGTCTTGAGATGTATTTATTTAAAACAATTTTAATCAAAATTTTGTCATTTACTATTATCAAATAATATACAATGTTTAAAAATATATAAAAAAACTTAATCTTGTAACGGTGTAAAATTTTTAATGAATTAGGCAAAACGGCCGAAGCATTTATATATTCTCTTGTGATTTTAGTGGAGGATTTTAACTATTGGTGTTAGGGTTGCATGCGGGGTGTGAAGGCGAGAGATGAGTCAGTTAGTCTGAATATTGTATTGAAATAAAAGGCACCTCGACACTAAACAATCTTATACTATTGCACTATGACAAGCAATTATTTGATGTAATTGGTGCAATTGATGTAAGTGTAATGCAGTAAGATATTAGTACACTGCACTAGTAGATGTGTCCGCGCTAAATGTATAACAACTACTTTACAAACATTTTAACTTTGCCTCTGAACTTAGGCTCGTAATAACTGTTCAAAACTAAACGGGACAAAAAGTTCCTACAAAAACTACAGTGGATTGCCAGTCTTATCTTTTCCTTTAATCTTTTTTTATTGTTGTTAATTGTTTTTCAATTGCATGTGTATATTTCTTTGGCTCTTTATATACTAAAATCTTTTATGAATTTTGCGCATTTTTTAGATTTTTTCTTATAATAGTGACATTAGGCATATCAAAATTCTAAAAATAAAAATGTCTTTTTATAGTCGAGTTGGGTTTTTTGAGTTTTTAAATAATCTTTTACTTGTTGTTATTTTATGTTATCTTGTTATGTTGGTTTCTTTATTTTTATTGATTGTTGAAGTTTTATGATAATTAAAAAAAAAACAGTATTCTAAAGCAGCATGTGCTATGGTTCAAAATTAGATTAAACAGAATTGGACTGATAACATAGTTTTATTTTCTAATCATTCACCTTCAATTAATTCTACACCTATGCTAATATTTGATTATTTTTTTATATATATTTTAGCGGCAAAGTTAAGTGTTTGTATGGTAGTAAACTTGAATTGATGTTTTATGTGTAGTGAAGTGTGCTTGTGTAGTGCTTGGTGTCTGCGTGTTGGTATTACCGTATGAATATTCGTCATGTCTCTTTAGAAAATGTTATTTATTTTTTAATTTATAAATTATTTTACACTATATTCAAAGCACCTTAATTTAATAAAATCTGCAAAATGTCTTAAATTTAAAGAAAATATTTTTTAATATCGCTTCTGACATACAGCTTAATGTAAATGGAAAATATTTTTATATTTTGTCTTCTTTATACATCATATTAATTTCAAAATAATATTATCAAAGTAAATATATTTTCCATAAAGATTGTATATTAAGAGCTTCCAGAAATTACTCTCTCTATAAATATTTTTTGTATAACTTTTAATACTTTTTGAGCATTTTAAACCCAAATTGTCTTTTACATCCCTTAGCATAAATAGATGAATACCTCATTTACATGCTTGCACTGTAACTTAATTGTCCTGCTGAAATAATATGCTTTTATATACCATTGAAAAGTCTTACTTTACAAAAAAATAAACTATAAATGTATCTATTACTAAAATTTTATTCTAGAATGTGCAGCTATTAGTGTATTTTTTAATTTATTAGTCAATTGGTAGTTCTTTTATAATGAGAAATCACCATCAAGTAAATATTATTCAATGTTGTTAGTTTATAAAATTTGGAATTTTGTCACAAATGTATTAAGTATTAGCAAAAAGATTTTACTACTAAAAGCTATGTAATCAACTGCTGTTGAGCCATCCCACGACCAAAGACTGTATGACTTCGCCCCAGTGAAAAAATTACTAATAATGATATTTTTGAAGACATATTCGATTCTTGGATTTCGCTAATAAATTAATGGTGTAGATATTTTACATTGTACATATTGCTGGTATGTGTAAGGATATGTTTGTTGTAAGCTTCTCCGCCCCTCGAGGTGATGTTCATGTTACCAAGGAGGTGATGATGATGTCTAATGATGATGATAATCGACTGCATGATACAGACGTTGACGTGAACTACAGATATTGCTTTTACACTTATATCGACTAAGTCTTCCGCACATATTTGTATTGATATTATTTTTACTACATTTAATGTTTGCGAGAAAGATTTTTTTGTTAATATGGCTCATCAAATTGGTTTTTTAAATATTTTCTGTTGCGGTGCTACATAGTGGTCCTCAGTTTTTTTTTTTAAGAGTTTTAAAAATTCCTCCATTCATGTTAGTATTGCGCATATGTAGTAAAGGACACCGCTTGCGCAGGACATTCGTTGTTTTGTTTAGTAAGAACGGTGCAAACTTTGATATATCTTTACTGTACAAACAAGCTGGTTCCGATGCCGAGATCAAACTGATGTCATCCCATCTATGTTTTGAACATGTGTTTTTTGAGACTGTATGTATTTTTTTTAATAAATCAGTGAACTTAAATAGAACTATGTTTTAATTATTTTAACCCTTTTATTCATTTTACTAAAATTTATTGTTAACTGCTAAGTGAATTTTCTGAACGAGTCCTAAACTAGTCATGGTAAAAATTCGGATTAACGTGGCTAAAAATTTTATAAGATTCCCTTCATAAAAGGCGCCAATGAAATTATAATTAAATATTAAGTCTCCAGATTGAACGGGCTGTATGTCATAAACTCATGACACGTAATAAATAAAATTACCTACTTACTTACCGCTTTGTTTATCATATAACAAGAAATGAAAACCAAACAACAAAACAAGTAATCCAATGCGAGTTAGACTTGTACCGTTTAATCAAAGATTATATAAAGTCGTTTAATAAGATATAATTAATTATTACGCAATGACATCTAGCTGTGAATTTTAAAAATACCATTTGAAACAATAGATGGCGTTGTATAGTAATATGTTGCTAATATTGTAATTTATAATCGTATTTTATGTTGTTATCAACATGCATGCTTTGTTGTACAGAGGAAGTTTCATATTTAGAGTTGTATAGCGTGTAAAATAGCACGTTATATGATATAAATAAACAATAAAATACCAATCGTTCAGATTCAAAAATTTATTCATCATTAAAAATGTACGTTCTGCAATATGTACAATAGTATTCGTGAGACACGCGGAGCGTCTCAGTCGAGCGCCAGCACGGAGGCGGCGCCGAAGGGCGGCCGGTACGACACGCGCAGCTCGCGGAACAGCCCCGCCGGCGGCGCCACGTTCACCAGGTACACGCGTCCCAGCGTCGGCGGCAGCGCGGCCGGCAGACCCGCCAGCAGCGCCGCGCGCGCGCACACCCCCTCCCACCCCGCGCCCGGCGGCTCCAGCGCCACCAGCGCCGCGCGCGCGCCCCGCGCCCACTCCAGCGCCGCGCCGTAGCGCTCCTGCGCGTCGTCCAGCAGCGGGTCGTACAGCGCCAGCAGCACCACGTCCGCCGCCGGCAGCAAAGCCGCGCGCTCGTGCACCGCCACGCCGCACAGCGCCAGCACGCCCAGCTCGCGCCGCAGCTCCGCGCACTCGCCGGCCGCGCCCGCACCGCCCGCCACCAGCACGTGCGCGCGCACGCCGTGCGCCGCCAGCACGCGGGCCGCCTCCGCGCCGCACGCGCCGGCCCCGTGCGCGCCCGCCAGCACGACGGCGACGGGCGCCTGGTGCGCGTTGCGCGCCTCGAGCCGCCGGCCGCCGCCCGCCAGCCGCAGCGCGACATCGGCGGCGGCGCGCGCGAGCAGCGTGTGCGCGGCGGCGAGCAGGCCGTGGCGGCGCAGGCCGTCCCAGAAGTCCCTGCGCAGGCGCGGCGCGGCGGAGGGCACGCGGCGGCCGTCGTCGGCGCTGTAGACGACGGGGCCGCGCAGCTCGTCGGGCAGGCGGATGGCGGGCAGCGCGGGCGCGGCGCCGAGCACGTTCTCGTCGTGCCGGAAGCGCGCCGCCTCGTCCGCCGCGCGCACCACGTCCGGCCGCGCCGCCGACCTCATCTCCTCCCACAGCGCCTGCAAACGTACAACGTACTGACGTACAAACGTGCAAATGTACTGGACATTGCCATGAAATAATATAAGAAAGAGTAGTCACGTCAAAAGAAATCAAACTGGATTGCTTTTTTTTTTTAATTTGCTCATTCAAGATATGCGACTACCTGTTTGTCAAAAAGGGCAAGGTTACCCTCGAAGTCAAAATCGTCGTCAAGTGCAGGGTCTGCAGTATCTCCAAAACATGCTTCATTTCGACGTCGAGCTTTTTCATGGAAAGGGGCTCCACTGCGGCCTTTAGGTGTGGATCCTGTATTGCCATAACTGCCTGAAAAATTAGAAATGTAAATTGTATTTATCATTTATAGAAAAATTCAATATTTTTACTTCTTGTAATTACAAAATGACTAAAGGTTATAAAAAAAAGAATATTAAACAAACAATAGCAAACATACATTTTCTGAGAATAATTAAATAACGTCAACCAATTTTTTATATTAGTTTTATTTTAGGAATCCTATGAAAATTTTTATGCTTCTTGAATCTATCACCCAATATAAACTGAATTTTGTGTTAGTCAGTTATTATTCTTATGAAATAAAAGATAATAATCAGTCATTTTTTAACATTTAACAAGGCTCTATAACTAACTGCACTTTTGTCATTGTAAGATTTTCCTACTATCCTTTATAACACTGTTAATTACACTACCACTCACCAGAATGATTGTTTTTGTTAGTCCTGGTCCCCTGTATGTCAATGGGCTTGCTCCGGACAGGCGCTGGCGCGGTGCCTCTCGGAGCCGCACTCTTATTACTAACATTGCTTACACTTGGCTGGTTACCTACAAACTTCTGTCTTTGTACAAGAGTCAAACACATGCAAATGTTATATATCGTCAATTTGGATAGTTACCTGAATGCGAGGGGTTTGCTTGTAAGTTTTCACAAACTGTTGCTCTTTGTCCCTTCTTATTGTTCTTTGTGACGGCCACTGTGCTGTGTGTCTGCTCAGTTGGCTTTGATTTTGCCTCCTCTATTATTTTCAGATCTTTTATATCTGCCGCACTGCAAAGACATTTACACATTTTAAATTATTTATTGTTTAAAATGATAAGTTAAGATTAAACAAACCAAAGCAAACATATATACAAAACATATAAACACAAAATAATAAGCATTTAAAGTTGACACTATAATAGAGCTATATAATAATTGAACAGATGTTAGCTATTTTACCAATACTACATAAATAATTAGAATATTCCAATACTTTGTGCTCAAACACCTATCATCAAACTTACTTCAATGTCACTTGAGACTTCGGGTAGGGGAATCCGTTCCTGAATGCTTTAGTCAATGTGATAGTATTGCCGTCTGCTTCCAGTATCGTGCCCTGGTAGCAGCCCAGGGGCTCGCCACAGTTGACCGACACCGCGTAGCCTATCCACTTGGACATATTTTCACCTTATGCTTAATAATCAAATCGAAATTTTGATACATCTGCTGCTAATGCTGCTAAGTTATTTAATATTTATCTATAAATGATAATATTTGTATATATTTTCAAATAGTTATTGCTTTTCTCACGTAATTCGTACAATATCATGTTTTTTTGTCAACAGTTATGACATGACAAGCATGGCTTAACTGTCAAATGCTATCAAGGTCAAGCTTTTCTCCATCTTTTATAGATATCTAGATACTGCAACATTTTCTGTTCTACGGTTTGTGTAATAGATTTGGAAGTTCAGTCTTTTTCCACGTCTGTGTCCAATATTCCTTAATTTCTATCTATAGATAGATACATATCTAGATATCAATCAAACCTGCATTTTACCCTAGATAAATAATTCCGATTTTTATACTCTATGGGAGTTCTGCAACCCGCATGCAGTAAGTTGTCAGTTTATCAAAGCTGTCAAATTTATGTCAGATTGTCTTTGTTGTTGTGTGCGGTGCGGTCGTATTTAGTGTAAATCACAAAATACAGAATATTTTTTAATTTATAAAAAAAAGTAAAAAAAAATGTGACATATGTAAATATGCATTTTACAAGCAAAAGCACAAATACTAAAATGGTAAAATATTTTCATTATTTATTAGCACAAATTATAAAAGAGTAAAATTGTAATAGCTGTATTGTTTTATTACTTTATTTGTACAATAAAATAATAACTATAATTGTCTAATGATACTGCTCTCATCCTAGGTATCATAGTTTCTTTTTAGATAGAATATCATTCATTGCTATTATTCCTATCATAGTTAATAGGTTTTCGGAACACTGATAGATAGTTGCACTAGTCGCGGAAGGTTTTATCTTGCTTCATTCTTTTATGCATTTAAATTCAAATATATTTTATCGTAGTATAACAATAGAAATAAAACACAATAATTTAAGATATCCTGAAAATTACATTTTTCTATGTTACATTTTTTTATGTATTATAATCGATCTAATTTACGATGTTATTTCCGAACACGGTAAATTAGAAAAATCTTATTATTTTAAACATTTTGTTTATTTATTATTTACTTCTAAGTCGGTACATGTCTAAGTTATAAAAGCACACGTTGTTTTGTCCGCCAATGATAGTTTTCCACGAAGTATGAACAGTCATGCAGCGGTACGAGTTTAACAATTCGGTCTTTATTGCAGTTAGGTATCTTATTGTTTTTGTTTACTTTTACATATTTCATATCAAATTTATGGTACAGTAGGCACCCATAAGCTGCATTCATTCGATGATAATCTCTTCATAACATTTTTATATATTTGAACTTGTATTATTATCTAATATAATAGTAGGTACACTACGTAGATAATTTAAGTATTATTTACCTAGTAGATATACCTACGCGTAATTTTGCTTATTAAGAAAATTATAACACGAATAATTGACTAATTTCATTCAATAACGACATAGCACAGATCCCTACGTTATAAATGCATCGAACACCTATCTGATT
>DVVJ01001706.1:0-10833 GCA_018234505.1 Junonia neildi neildi
GTTTGAGGAGATTTCTGGTCTTGTTGCTTATGTCGGCTGTCATTTGTGTTGAAACCTTGAGGAGATAAATTGTTTAACGCTTTTCTGCCAAGTTAGAAGAATACTTTATATTTCAGCCATTGACATATTTATAAGCAAATGTGACTTTTGGTGGCTATAAAATTTTTTTGCCAATGAATTTGCTATGGACATCTAGATAGACACTTAAAACTAAAATAGTTTTTATTTAGCCTAATAAAAAAATATTTAAAAAGGTTTTTAATTGGCTCTTTTTTCACTACAGCACATTTTATCAAATCTAACAATTCTTCAATCAGTCCCAAATGACCATGTCTTTGTCAAAATTATTACCAAAAAACTACAATTGGAACTTAAACAGCATCAAAATTCACGATCACTCCACACGCCTATCACCAGATCATGCGATGACGGAAATGTGTTTAGTCTGTCTGTTTGTGTGTTCACTTATTACTCTTAGCCGACGTTTTACGTGGGCGATTTAAAAGCGAACGCAATGGCGTCCAATTTCATTGACAAAATCAGAAAACTACCACTAAGACTCTTAGTAGATATTGAGAGGGTCTAGTATCAACTTCGATCGTAGTTTTCAGTGGTTAATACAGAACTATTTTTTCTAATAGTCGGTTAAAAAAAGAAAAAGATGTCACATGGGCCATTTCGACAAATGGCGACTTTTTACTAGACAATTCAATTTTTGGCTTCATGGCTTTTGGTTGTGTCATATGAGAACAAATATTTCGATAATGTAACATTGTTTTCGCGTTCACTGTCAAAATCGCTCACGTAAGACGCCGTATCACTGATCTTGTCTATGCGCCCTGTTATTGTAAGAAATTAAGCTGATAATAAATATTTTTCTTTTTATCTTTAAAATCTTTTCGATTTGAAACATCTAAAGAATTTAATTGAGTGAAAATATTTGGATGGCAAGACGCTTGCATCTAGTCGAATAAGTGACTGATGTTTTCCAACTCAATACCTTTTTAAAAAGATGTTTCATGTCTACCGAATCCCGTCTCAATTTCTATTGTATAGTATTAACCCCCTTCCCTTCCGTCCCCCCCTTTTCCTAAACACATTTCATCCTGTCAACCATTCATATCATACCATCGAGTGTATAACAAGCCACAAGCTTTCATTAACCGACTCCGAACGAGGAGGTTATGTCACAGCGGAGCTTTGGAAGTCCAATATTGACGTACGACGAGCTTTTTATTATTATATCTATGTATCTATGGTTGAAAGCTTATGGGTTCCCCGCTATGGCATGAGCTTTTTCGCACTGGTGTTTTTTTATATTATAATTTTGTTGTTTTTTTTTCTTTCAATGTCCGCCCTAACTTAGTTGGCAACCCAAAGCTTTTGTTATTACTTAAAATGTATTAATTTTTTTTATGTTTAAAACACAGCTATATATTTAATAATCTCTCTTAAGTCGTTTATTACGAAGTACAGTCCAGCACAGGTCAGTGTTGACACTCGCACGCACTAGTCGTCGTCTCGTGTAGTGTGACGTCGATACGATATGACGTCAGCTTTGATCTAGAAACTAGATTATTTTACATTATAGATATTCACTATGATACTCTTACTATAAGCTCATAATCCACCAAAATGGTTCAATATTATAATAGTGTTAGTAATCGTCTTTATAAGCCTTTGACCTCTGGGTTGCGGAGTTCGGACGGTAATCGCTCTGCATAAAAATCAGTAACCTCTCAGTACCTAGGCTAGAATAAAGCAGACCCTGGTTATGTCCGCGAAAATGCTAGGAAAAAGAAAATTTGTCTTTATAAGCCTTAACGACACGTCGCACTAGTCGTGTCGTGTCGTGTGATATCGATACGATATATCGTCAACGCTAAATGTGCTGGATTGTATTTCAGTAATAGCCTGTACATATCCCATTGGGCATAGGCCTCTTCTCCTATTAGGGAGAAGGTCATAGAGCTTAAGCCACTGCCAGTTGGTGGATAATATTTCCTATATCTATGGATGTATTGATGTAATAATGTGTGTTGTAGGTGATGGTGACCAACGTGACGTCACTTCTGAAGACGGTCAAGGCGGTAGAGGATGAGCACACGCGTGGTACGAGAGCTTTGGAGTCGACTATTGAAGCTATTTCGCAGGAGATTGAGGTAACAAACTGTTTTTATTTAAAAAAATATTTTCTCTCATTAATTCACAAGTTTAAGTGAAAAATCGATCTTTTATTATTACTTACTTTGATAGTCCCAAAACAACATAAAAGTTACATTAAAATGCCAACGATATCGACATATCACATTTAGGTAATGGTACTTAACTACTACTTATAAAAGAGACTCATCTGATTCAACTTTGTAATCAGCCTAACTTCCATTTCTTCTTGCGCTGATGCCCTCCGTATTATATAAACAAGAAACTCATTTACACAATATAAAGCAAACTGCTCTAACTTTGCTTTCCGTCTCCAGGTCCTCATGTCCCCAACTCCTCCCAAGAACACAGCCTCAGTGGAAGAACTGATGCGTTGCACGCGTTTAATGACGGCCGCTACGGCAAGAGCGGTGGCTGCTTCGGGGCAGGACCAGTTGGTGGCGGCCGCTAATCTCGGCAGAAGAACCGTTCTTGATATGTTGGCTGCTGCTAAGGTAAAGTAATATGTACATATCCCACTGCTGGGCATAGGCCTCTTCTCCTATTAGAAGGTTATGGAGCTTAATCCATCACGCTGCTGTGGATTGGTGGATATACATCTGTCAGAATTTCTTCCGGCACGTGCAGTTTTCCTCACGATGATATATGGCATTGTGAGTCATAATAGATGTCTTGGATGAGGGTCTGTTTGGTCACTGTTAAGGTGACTGGCTACTAACACCATCTATTATGATATAAAACTATTATTACGTGCAAAGTGTACCTACAATTCTAAAAAGACAACAATAACAAACATAATTATGTAACTACTGGTTTTTATTCTTCGAATAAAAAAACAGTCTCTTTTGAATTGGGTGATCATACTTAGTTTGTTACATTTTATTTTTTCCAAGGGCAAAAGGGGTTTTGAGGCAAAATGGCGTCAAAAATGTATGCTCATTCTTACGTATTCTTCTTTAAAATCGAGAACAAATCACGCTATTCTTATCAATTATTTTAGTAATTGATTCCAAATCACCTAAAATGAATCTTAAATTTACAAATTATCCATCTATTTCAACCTAAACTTACTACCAGTACCCACAATACTGAATAGTAGTAGTAGTAGCTACTGGTCTCTCTTTCACCTCTAATCTACCTCCTTCACCATTCTGCCATCAAATCACCATTTACCATCTCTCCAGGGGGCAGCCCACAGTGCGGAAACGGACGAACTACGCGAACGCACATTAATAACCACTCAAGCAGCCGCCGAAGCCTATAGAGCCTTATTGGCTGCTCTATTGCAACCGGCAGCCAGGTCGCAGCTGCCAGAGCTCAGTCGCCGGGTTGCCCGTGCGGTTGCCGATATGCTGGCGACTGCTGATTTGCTTAAGGGTGAGTTGTTTTTGAATCTGTGGCGTTATTTTTACTTCCAAATGTGTGAAATGGTGGTTTTTGAGTGTTGGATGGAAGTCATTAAAAATTGCTAATGAGACTTTAGAATTCCCTATCAATGTATGATACTAAGAGGTAAAGATTATATTCCACAGTTTTCCAGTTATAAAAGGTTATGTTTTTTTATAAATTTTCCTTTATTTTGTCTTGCATCTGTAAACTATCATTTTCATAAATTACACAATTTATCTTTTTCTCTTTAATATTTACATCCTTTAATAATTTTGTCAAGTTTATCAATGATATAACCTAGCTTAAAAACTTAATTTATTACTTTTATCAAAACCATTACAATAGCAAACATCTATCTCCCCTCCCCATTAATACAAACACCCTCCCTAAAACATACCATTCTCCCCCCAGGCTCCGAATGGGTGGACCCAGCGGATCCGACAGTGATAGCAGAACAGGAGCTCCTCGGAGCAGCGGCCTCCATCGATGCTGCAGCACGGAAACTGGACGCGCTCAGGCCAAGAGTCACTCCCAAGACGCAGGTCAGTTTATATTGGTCACGCTATGTTAATGGGGAGTGGAACCAGTGTATCTTGAACTGATAGGAGTAGGTTAGGTTAGGTCACGAGTCACTCCTAAGACGCAGGTCAGTTTCTCTATAACGTCGATTTAATTATCCTTGTTGGATGATGATTTTGAAGAAAAAAATGGTGAAAGAATTTTCGCAAATAGGCTATTTGGTACACACATCAAGCAAATCATTATAATATTACGCTCCTCACAATATTACTGTAGAAGTCATAACTTGGGAATAATGTGATCTATTCCAGGCTATAATTTATCATAAATCTTGACTTTGGTGGAAATAAATAATTTCCACTGACTTTTCGTAAGACAACATCAGTAATTACAAACATTGCACATCTTAAAGTCAACCCAAAATATAATAAGCTATACTTTTAAGATTCATTTCCCAGTGTTGAAGTTTTGTATTGTGTCATTTTGATTCTAAGTTCTTCTTTGAAAATTGTAATAATTTTTTGTATATTTTAATGTCTCTCAATGGTTAGGATTCAAAAATACACTACAAAAACGGTTATCATTAATTATTTTTAATTTTTGGAAATATATATCATATGTATGTATTTTGTAATCAAGAACTAACCAAATATTAAGTCCACTTAAGAAATCTTTGAAGAAGAAGTCACCTATATGGAATTTTTGAAGAATCTTTGATGAAGAAACTTACTCATTTGCAAGAATAATAAAGAAGATGTGAAATGCCGCGCGTCGGTGAGATATGTTTGATATTCTTGGTTGTTTTCGCATCACCCAGGAATCAAACATATTACCCATCGACCGTGGCGCGCTCTACTGAACACTGAAGACTTACTGAAGCAAGAAAATGAAGATTTGGGAATATTTGTACTTATTGATGTGTTTTAAAAAAAATATAGTATTCAAATATGTACCTAAATTGTGTATTTTGTTTATTTGAAAAGTGAAAAAAGAAACTTATTTAATTCAAAGATTAGGCTAATTGCTTTCTTTAATAAATTATTCATTCTTTAATATTTTTTTCTAAAAAAGACAATTGAACTATTTTTTTTTTTTTGGAATTGTAACTTACATTATTTAATCAAATAAGTTTTTTTTTTACAAAGTAAACATTATATTGTTCTACGATATAATTTCTTATAACACCCAAATAAGTTATTCCACAAAATACATTTAATATAAATTATTTCACACCCAAATGTGTAATGTATTCCACAAAACACACAAATAACATAATGTCTTCCACACAGGAGACGGATGAAAACCTGAACTTCGACGAGATGATCCTGGAGGCTGCGAAGTCCATCATCGCAGCTACATCCGCCCTCGTGAGAGCGGCCTCCGCGGCGCAAAGGGAACTTATTGATCAGGTACCCTTATTAATTTTATCTTATTTCTGACTATTATTCATGCAATATTAGAACTCCCCCCCCCCCCTCATCATTGTTATCTGTTTTTCTATTTAACGCACTATTATTAGTTTCATTTGTAACTATATTAAGCTGGTGTCTAAATATGTCATTTAAAAATATTGCAAAAGTCCATGTTTGATGGTGGTTCTTAATGTCGGTTAACCGTATTGTTGAAATAGTTATTTTAAGTTATCAAAATTCAGATTATTTCTACTATCCGATATTTAAAAAACTTATAATGCAAAAAAAGGTTTTTCGTTCCCGCGTTAACTCGTTTTGCATGTAACGATAATATGTTTGAGATGTAGAAAATACTTTTAACTCAATGCTTACAAATATTGGTCAGGTTCTTTTCCTGTCCTCTCAAATAAGCTCGTTATTATAAAACGTTTTTTGTCTACAGGGCAAAGTAGCTCGCCGTCCGGCATCCTCCTCCGATGACGGGCAGTGGTCCGAGGGTCTGGTCTCCGCAGCCCGTCTGGTGGCTGCAGCAGCTCACGCCCTGGTGGAAGCCGCTAATGCCCTGGTGCAGGGAGCGGCCTCCGAGGAGCGGCTGATATCATCAGCGCGGCAGGTGGCCAGCTCCACTGCGCAGCTGCTGGTGGCTTGTAAGGTAGGTTTGTAGGAATGGAAAAGGATAAAAGTTTTGGGTAGTTTAAAAAAAAATTAAAGTCCAAAAAATGAAAGATTTGCTTTTTAACTTTACCTAAATGAATGAAGTTAACGTAAAATCAGTCGTCATATTAACTTAGTTATTGATTATTTAAATGGACTTCTATGAAACGAAAAAACTCAAAAAAATCAAAACAATTTTGTTGAGTTTCTTACAGCAATTTATATTCTCAAGTTTTCTCTATTATTTCTGATAACAATTATTCTGTAAATAAATAAGTCGCCAAAAATATTAAAGAAGAAACTTAATACTAATTAAATGAAAGAGACGTAGATGCGTCACAAGCCGAAGACTTGTGTGTGTTTAATAAATAATTTTTATTTTTTATTATTTTTTTTGTGTGTATTGTGCTAAATTGTCGATTATTCCGCGCTCTCGCTCGTATGCTCATCTTAAACTGAACATGACAGTAAATCATGCATGCAGTTTATGCAGTAGACTATCGATTCACAACCCATTATAACTTTCAAACCTAATCCCATGTTCCAGGTCAAAGCCGACCCGACATCCGAGTCCACCCGTCGTCTCCAAGCCGCCGGCGCCGAAGTCATCCGCTCCACTGACAACTTGGTGCGAGCAGCTCGTGATGCCATCCACTGCGACGACGAGAGGAGCCTCGTGCTGAACCGGCGCATGGTGGGCGGCATCGCGCAGGAGATCGACGCCAGGTGAGCGGGGGGGGGAAGGAGGAGAACTCTATTCCACACTAGTACTTGCTATGCCGCGGAGATGAAGTAGAACACTAAAAAGCCCTTCTTGGGACCAACAAAAAAGCTTCGCTTTTCTGGGGTATCCTATAATTTAATCTGGGCTGACTAAATGGGGGGAAACGATTTTGAACATAGACCGGTTCAGAACTTTATTTTAGGAAGGTCTTATCATAGCTAAACCTTGACAAAGATGTATTTTTGTCAAGTTTGAGATTTGTCAAAGATGACCTCATATTTTGGAGGGGGGCGTGGGGTAAGCTTTAGTCTTAGACGGTAATAATCTATTCGTTTATTCGTTCTTACCTCATGATTATAAATTGTGCCATTTTTAATATTATCAATATTTATTCCACTTTAACATTTATCTTTCGCCACCAGATCGGAAGTCCTCCGCATAGAAAAAGAACTGGAGGAAGCCCGTGGTCGTTTAACCGCCATCCGTCAAGCGAAATACAAATTACGTGACACTTCCGGCGCTTCCGGTGACGACACAGATACTGATCATCCAGGGTATTCCAGTGACGCGTCCCATGGCCACCAGCACAGGTAACCACCACCACTATACCACCATCACTATAGCACCACCATCACTATATTAGTATAACGCCACCATCATATCACTGTACAGCCACCACTATACCTCCATACCACCACAATAAAACCAGTACATCACTATCACACCACCACCACTATCACCACTACTATACCGCTGACACCAGCACAGGTACCTGTTAAGGGTTCATTCATAAATTACGTCAACGAATTTAAACTCGTTCTACGTTCTAGGCATAAAACTTTTGAGACCCGCCTGCCCCTTATCACACAATATCACATTCTGGTGATAAATCTTCTCCCCACCCCCTCTACTTTAAATTGTGATGTAATTTATGGATCACCCCTTAAGAACAGATTTAACACAAATACAATTTTTTTAAATTGGTTTTTGTTGCTAGGCCATTTATTTCTGTTCCACACATTAGCTTTGTGAACATCATGGACGTGTCAACTAAATTATTAACTTATAATCACCCATTTTTTTTCAGATTCAAAACACCGAACAGCAGCTTCGCAAACACAACCTACAGTCCAAACAGCACATACACAACCCAAAACACAACACAAAATACTACCAACATCAGCCAACACGTCACCAACTTGAGCCAAAACGTGTCCAACTTGAGCCAACATGTCGCCAACTTGACGCCAACATCGCCAACATTTGCGCCAACGTCCCCTGGTTATCAAAACGGTTACCAAAGGGACGATAAAGTGCAAAGCCCTTCGTTTACCAGTTTTAGACCTCAAGAGGAGACCCCGAAACAGAATTATGAAGGGTTCACTACTCGGTGAGTGATTTTTGTGTTTGTTTTTTGTGTGGTCGAAATTTGATTTTTAATTATGTTGATGTATTTTTGGTTTCCTAATAGTATACTCAGTTCACGATTTAACAATAACGAGTTTAAGATGATTAAACTTATAATGTATAGTTTCTTTCAAAAATTAACTTATTCAATACTAAAAGTTGATGAAGAAACTATAAGAATGAGAACACATTTTATATCTGCATTCTTTAACTATCGCGCTTTTTTCTAAAAAGTTAATTGCCTAATTGTCTGTCATAACATAACACATAACCTAACGCTTTGAATTACACTAAGTATAAAACTAGAAATTAAAATACTACAACAAACTGAAAAATGAGTAAAATTAAATTTCGACCACCGACCAAAATAATCATACCCATAAAACATTCCTAACATGATTCTAATAAAATGCTTCTCTTCCACGCCGCTGGACATCACATGTAGATGATTAATACACTTCTGAACATCCTGTATAAAGTGCCTTCAGACTTATGACGAGTGCCTATACATTAGAATAAGTTACATAAGTTCATTAGGATAAGGTAATTTTAAATTTAAAAAAAAATATCGAATATTCCCCAAACAAATAAAAAATGTATAAAAAAAACACTCTGTATTAGATTTTTTTTTTGTGTTTTTTGCAACAGCCTGTATAAGGAATATTCGATGTTTTTACAATCTGTGACATTTATTACGAAAAAAAATTGTCTATTAATTGTTATGCTGAAACTAATTCGATGTAATTGGCCTTAAAAAACAAAATTACCCAAAAAAATCTAAAATTGTATATTTAACATAGAAATGTCGATTTTGATGCTGTTTTCTCAATGGTATTTTTGTTTATGCTATAGTTAGCATGTCGCTTCAACTAAGGGTCCAGGCAAACTCATATAGCGGTTGACTTAGGCAAATTATTATGGAAATGACTTAAATAGTTAATTAATAACAATAAATTTGACAGAAATATCACTCCCACTATATAGAGATCCACTAAGAACGGATTTTACTAAGTTTCACCCCTAAATGGCTAAATAATCCCTTTTTATTCACCCCGAATACGCATATATACGCATTTTGGTGTATATAAAATATTTACAAGTAAATTTCATTTTCGTAGTAATGTTCCAAATTCCAAATAAATAAAATAAATGTTTTTATTCCAATTTTTTTTTTAATTAAATGTACTTTATGGAATAATGATTTGCGTAAATATTTAAGTCATTTCCATATATTTTTTCCCTACAAACGAAATTAAGACTCACTTTTTACTATTCTAAAGGTGTAAGACTCTTCATAGATCTATCTTCAAATAACATTTTGTTCTCTGTCGTGTGCAAAAGATTTTCAGTATTTGACACATTACAAACTAGGTCTTTATTCTGTATGTTAAATCAAACATAAACGAGCGCGTTACGCGTTATTTACAAACTTAAAAAGCAAATAACGCATTACGTGTTTTAATTTGACATTCAGAATCAAGGCCCTGGTTATTTATAGATAAAAACAAATGCTTTTTTAGATGATTTTGAAAGAACTTGAAATATTCGATCTTAATGAATTATTTTTTTATTTACAATACAGTAAGCATTTCGCTGTAAAATGTAGTATTTACAATTTCCTATAACTATACTTTAATATTAATTTCAAACACAATTTAGAAGTTTGTTTATATTACGCACAAGAAATACAATTTTATAATTGTTTATTTTTACTAGACTGCCTTAACTATCTAACGCGATAAATATTAATTAAGATGAATAGTTCGCTTTTAAAATAACCAATACTCAAATTAATTTGTACAACCAAATAATACTGAAAATCTTTTACAACAACTACACATACTTCAGAACAATAGTTGACGTATATTTCGGTTTCCAGAGCGAATACGGCCAATGACAGAACGATGAGAGCTAAGTAAGTCGTGCCTTATCTGCACGAGGCTTTGTATCTGTTTGTACCGCTTCACGTTTATGAATAAATCGTGTTAAAAATTGTCATAGAGACATTTTTGGTGGATTTTAATGTCTTATTTCCGAAATGTGAAACGACTTAAAACGCGGTCTTAATATTGCGACTTAATGTGTGACTTCTTAAGTCACAAAATTAAAGTATATTGGTATAGAAAAATTAATATATTTCTCGGTGCTATTATTAAAATCTCGAATGAAATTCAAACACTACCTAAATCAGTATTTATAATGCGCACAAGAATAACAATTTTTGATTCAAAAGTATTATGTATTGTTTTGTGACTTATTAAGTCACATTATAAGTCAATTTAAGTTTAGAATATGACTTATTTACATTTTTAAAGTAACTCAAATCTTTTCTGACAGTACATATAAAGAATTCCCAAACACACTTACACATTTTTAAACATAGCTATTATGCAAACGTATTTTTCTTATTTTCCTTAAATTCTTATTAAATAAAATAAAATATATAAAATAATAATAAATAAATAAGTTTTTTGTATTTCCAAATAATCGTTAAACTATTTGTCAAATTGTCACATTTCGGATTTAAGACATCACCGACTTGTCTGTGACGAAATTTTTAATACG
>DVVJ01001707.1:0-10830 GCA_018234505.1 Junonia neildi neildi
AAGTTCAACTTGATTTTATAATTAATGTTTTTGATAAAAAGCCTACTCATTAAACAAGTTATTTATTAATTTGTAGGTACTGAGATACCTTTATGTTAATGATAAAAAATATATTTTAAGCTTATCATTGTATTAAAACCTATTAATTTTATATATGTATTTAAACGAGAAAATCTTGTAATTATAATAAAATATGTAATTAATTCATGTTTAATATTTTACGTTTTACTCACAAATATAATAAGTAGGTAGCTACTTATACACATTTCGTGAGATAGGTAATTTTTTTATCACCACGTCATATTTAATTTTATATTACAGTAAGCTTCTAGGCTTCTACACATTCATATGATTTAATTAATATTTGTATGAAAACAAACTATACAATGCTCTGTAAATCTACATAAATAAATATGTAAATAAAAAAATAACTTATTCACAACTTGTAAACAACACTTCACTGCAAGTAGTCCTCGAAGAGCAATTTATTGTAATTTCGCAATACAACCTAGGCGTGTCTAAAAATATCACACGTCTGAACTGCGCACTTGACCGATTTACCGACATAAAAACAATGCATAACATTTTTAAGTTTTCAACTTTTAATTTTTCTGCCACAAAGTCGGTTTTTGTTCTCTTTCAAAAGAGTCTTATTCTTTTGTATACCATATATAATGCTGATGTCAACAACCTGCACAAAAGATACCTACACTATGTCATGGTATACGCTATTGAAATGCGTTCACTCGCAAAACGTAACGCTAGTTGCGGATTACAAATTGTATTGTCTAAAGGCAAACCATGTCAAAGAATGCCGGTACTGTGCAACGACAAATAACAATGCTATAGAATTTTAATTATAAAACCTTATATATTTCTTCCGTTCTACAGGTTACTGGGGCCATCATGGGCAGTAGTCATACTATACAAACATGCAAATCGGCTATGCCATTTAGAAAAAAATATTATTTATTTTCCTTTTAATCTTATTTTGTTAGTTCCATTACGCTTTATGTAAAAAAAAATCCTTTCAGAATACAATATATGTACATATGTACCGATAAGAGTAAGTAAATTACTGTTAATAACTTTCATGACGATGACAAACAACTCTCCAAAAAACTTCTTAAAGTTAATAGGCCTTCATAATACATTAAGAATTTTAAGAAAATATATTTTTGAATTATATGAACTTGGTAGGTATTTTTAACAAAATGCCCCAAACGTAGTTCCTCGTGTAGTCTTTATTGATGGAATTCTCAGCGGGAGTCATTTGTCACACTATGACGCATATATAACACTAATATGCTTTATTATTAAAATTGAAATTCAGTTTTAAGATAACCTACTTTTTTTATAAAATGATTCATGTTTCAGTTAGACTTCAGACAGCATGACGCCCGACAAGTACCTACTTTGCTCTCGTGTAATTGTGAAGTATGAACTTTGCTCGTGTTAAGCGAGTTTATAATAGAATTTTACAATTTTAAGTAGGTAGTTTTAATTTTTTATACATAAAACGGTATGAAGCAAGTTAGGTATTTATTCCGTTTTAAATAACTAATTAAAATGTACTGTGACCATCGTAATCTAAGTGAAGAAAAGAATGGATCATTTATATTTTATTCATTGTTTAAAACCAAATTAATTAGACCAGATCAAGCAATTAGGTTAGTCTTGTCAAAACAATACCTCGAATAAGTAATAGCACTCGCAGCAACGAGGTCAAAGATAATGAAATGGAATCGCTCTACTATCTAGATAATTCTAGAATAATGAACTGCACATCCTCAAGCAACGCTGACTTATCACAGGAACTATTAAAACGATCATTAACTTCTATAATAATAGCTTTTATACTCATAAATCGAGTAAAACAATCAATTTAGACTGTACCTAGCTTCTCGTTAATACCTATCACAAGACAACGCGACAAACATTTCAAATTGATTATTTATTATAATAAATGTTAATATTTTAATGTGAACCTACATTAATTTGCTTTAATCGGAAACCTATTTAAACATTTATAAAGAAAGCGATAACGCTTATTTTCACTAATAAACGAAAGAAAAGAAAGCCAATATTATTTATACGATAAATTAAATAAAGGCATTTTACACGTTACGTGTCTTAGGTTATTTAATCAATCGTAGATTGAAATTATAATTTTAGATATTTATATGTTAAATCGTTGTATAACGTTTTTTTTATGTAACCTCGGAAATCGTTGAAAGGTTGATATTGATATTGTTGACGTCATTATTATAATTGAAAGTTGAAATTATAAAATCAAATGACAGATTTTTAGTTCATTTAAATAATTTTAATGCGAGCCACGCAACTCGCGCAAGAGGATGAAATCACGTGGATTTTCAATATAGATTTGCGATTAGATCATTCTTTATTGTTAGGGTATTCCGTGAAATCTTATGTAGCGACGATTAAAATATGTGTTGACAGAAAAAATATTTAATATTATAATATATTATTTTATAGTCACGCAAGGATTCTCTTCTTCTCTACTTTACTATTTATTAACAACAGTATGCGCAATTGTTTTTAAGTATTTTTGTAGATTAATCACGCAGGCAGCATAGACTATTTAAAACTGAGTTACAAAACAACAACTAAGCAAATTACCATGAAACGATACGATTTCCCAACAAACTTTTATTGTTTATTTCCGACCTGCATTTAATTTCCTATTTTTTATAGCTTTATCGACCGCGATATCTTACAACATGATTTTGTAAAAGCAATTCCTGACAACTATTAAAATTGTATCACTGCAATCATACTTAATCTTAAAAAATAAACAAAGAATTCCAAGGAAATACATAATACATTTTTTATAGTAATCTTTATTTACGTAATTTAAATTGAATTAAATTTTATTATGTTTCCGTATTATAATAACTTACATCCTGCTTAATGCAATTAAGCAAAATGTACAGTTATATATTCTAATTTTCTATTATTAAAAGTACCGCATTTGATGCTGTCTGGAACGCATACTACAAGTCTTAAAAGTTTGATAAAATTGACGCAATACGGTAGTGCCGACACTAGTACACAAGTGCCACTACCGTGTACCGCGAGGCCTGCCAATCAATGCAAACTGTATAAAGCAACAGCTTTGGTTAAAATCAAATTTTTAATACATTAAGAATCAAATAAGACCATTATTTTCTTTTTTTTTAATATTTGTAAAAAAATAGTTTTTCTTTAATACATAATACATATTAACTTTTTAATATACAATATAAATTTTTTAAATCTTTATTATCATATTGTTGTTCTACGTTGAAGAAAAAGTTTTCTGGTAAAAAAAATAAAGATTCTATTAAATTCCCCTAGCGACAATTTCTTTCCCACTGTGCGGCGGCGAAGACCAAACTTTAAATCGTATAATCGAAAATAATAAATACCCGATGTCTAAACCAGTAATTTATGAATAGAAGTAAGTAACAAACAATTGCATTCTTATCACAGTTAACTTCCTCAGTTCCATATTATGAATGTATTTTGTATTGCCAACGGTCATTGGTTCAATGATCAATGTGTTTCAAACTGGTGACACATTACAACTTTTCATTGATATGAATACGCAAACAATTTTAGTTTACAATATCAATGTACAACATTAATTGTCTTGGATGAATCACCAATAATATGTATGTAGATGTTTATTAATACAAATAATAAACTGTAAATAAAACAACAGATTGAGTAAAATAATTATGATCTGCATTTGATTTGACTTCTTTCCGATAGTGCTATAATTTTGTGTCAACAAAAATCTCAAATAAGGTATTCTAAAGGTTTTATCTCGATAAAATTTCTACCTGGAAGTAATTTTTAAATTATAGAATTGAAAAATATAGCATATTGTAGCTTAGTGCCCACCTAACTCTAATATAATATCTTGCAACACATCGGAAATATCGTATAGATTATACTATTAAAATTCTTACCTATCAGGTGTTTAGATACTGGTAGGCCTATATAATAGAAGTTAAGAATTCTAATTGTTATCTATCAATCGTAATAAATATCAGCTTAATCGATAAGACTGCTATTACCGAAGAAACATTTAAACTTAAAAGTATGATAGGTAAATAAAACAGAAACAACAAAAATTGGTCTTCAGTATGAATTCATATAGAATTCATACTGAAGACCAATTTCTGTTTTAACATTCTTATATTAATGTATACGAAAAAAAGTATTTTGTTGCATCGTTGTTGTAAATTTTATTCGAAAAATCCAAAGAGTTGCAATGTATTAACTAATTTAATTAATGAATTATTTATTATTAATTACTACAATTTAAAAATAGTGCTTACCAATCTATTTGTTGGTTTCAATGTTTCGTTTATAATATTTTTGATACCACTTGCTACAAGGCGACTCGAATGGTTCATTTATATAAAAATGACCTTAAGATCGTAAGTGGAAAATTGCAGAATATTATCACGGGAAGGTTCCGAGGGGGATTCTCATTCATAGGTATGTGATATGTTATTCGTATGCACATATTTTATTAACTTTTCTGTGTCGGGAGAGAGTGCAATAAATACATATGTACCTAAGTACAAATGGTTATCTTTTAGGAATAAAACTATTTGGGTCCAAGACTAAACCTTCTAAGTAAAAGAATTATAAATCCGCATCCTATTTTGAATAAGTAAAGTACACATTACAATAATTTTGAGTTTTTAACGTGTAAAATCGCCTCTCGGAAAACGCCGCTGACACACAGATACACATCTTAACTTGGTATCAATATAACTAAATTTTATAGTACTTATGTTTGTTTAACCTTTCAATCTTTATACTATGATAAAGTTAAGTATATTTTATAAGCGTTAAACATTGTAAACTAATAGTAATTTATATGTTATAAAAATCGTATTAGAATCAATATCGAGTTGCGGCAAAAAGTTAGTAAAAAATGCAAATTTTTTGTGAGTCACGCGGGTCACCACCGCCTCACCGAACCGTCATTGATTTTGTCGCGTAATTCCTCGACAGTCGCACATTCAGTCCCCACGCTGATCAATTCAACTCAAAATTTGTGCAGTTATCATAACAACTGCCGCACTCACAATCAGTCAATGTGTAATCACAATTCCTTGAAATAATATCAAGTACGAAATGGAACATAATTTAACGTAATTGTGATAATGTGTACATGTCTAACATAATATTAAATACCTACTGTTTACAAAATACAATTAGAATGGTAAACAAGTTTTATAAAATTACCTAGTCCTTGCTTTTTCACAATATTAAAATAATTTTAATTTCGTAAGTGATTACGATGGTAAAATATTTTTTGAAATAAAAGAAAGAAAGTACCCATACTTTATTGTAATATTGATATCGATACATTGGTATTAGGGTGATATTGATTTGATATACTAATTACGTCATTACTTAAGTTACTCACTACTGTAGGTTAACCTACATGTTTAAATTATAATTTGTCAATATGTTGGAACTTTATGAATAAACCACAAGAATGAGACACTGATGACTAATTGTTGACACTTACTATTATCAAGGAAGCAGGTATTTTACGTTACGCGTAAAATGAGCAATTTACCACGACTCGTTATAAAACTTATGAATCAGTTAAATCAAGTTTTTTTTTTACACACTACGACGTTTTAGCGGGAAAGGAAACGGAAGGGTGAATGATGAACTAAACATATTAAGTCGATATATTACACGTTTATTAGTTTAATGAAAGAAATAAAATAATTCTATATTTCAATTATATTTTCGTGGTGCATGTTCGAGACTTTTTCCACGTAAATAATAATTATTATTTATAAGTTATTGCTGTAGAATATTTGCAAAAAATCGTTGTTACAAAATAGGCAATGTACTAACAAATATAATTTCCACGCTATTTTATAATTTAAAAAACGTTCAAGGCGAACATGATACACAACACAATGTTATTAAGAACAATTGCTTGTTGTATATATTATACGGAACAATAACATTAGGTACATTTAGATTAAATTTATTATTATAAGCATCAGCTATCTAACTTTTAAAGTCTTGTTTTGGCCGTTAATGGACTGGCACACTCAATAGATATTAAGTGTTACCAATCAGCAAATTGGACACATTTGGACCAAACATGTGACACAAACATTTTTGATCTAGATCTAGAATATTATTTTGTACGAGACGAATACTAGTTCTCATTATTGATGTTAAGAAAGATTTAAATTCAAATGAAAGATCTTATTAGGTTTAATACAAATGTCATCGATGACAAACTAATAAAACATTCGTTAGCATCCTGGTAGTATACAATAGTGGTATTAGAGGTACCTTTAACGAAGACGATTTCGGATTTAATCCTCGCTTGGGGTAAAATTTTGTAATACAAACATTAATTTATTCGTAAATATGGGAGTTTGTCCTTGTGGGTGTCCCCACTTCCCACTGTGCCTCGTAAAGCGCGTAAAGTTGTTTATTCTGTTTTTTATCACAATCACATGATAATGATCGTTACTCTTAGTAGTAAATTTATTTTAGTGTTATGGTTATTGTTTGGCTTAACTCAGCTTGCAAATGTCTGATGGCAACCGCTCCGTGTAGGTACTATAAAAATTTGTAACCTTTCGGAATCTTATTTGGATCAATAAACCGATTCTGACAGAAGATGATACTCATTCTATCAATGCGTATATTTTAATAACAATGTATGTAGTTGTTATTGTAAGAATGATGCTACAATTATTTATTTAGTGTAGAACAATATTATTTACCGCTTTTGTTTATTAAATGCCGTCTGGGATTATAATATAAATTAAACTTGGGAATACGGTAACGGTAATATTGTAAATGTTTAATATCTATAATGGAATACCCTATTATTTACTAGTTAACGAAAATACATGACATGCGGGCTTCTTACGCGTTTGTGGTTTTATGATGTTGGTACTTACTAATTGTGAGTCAGATTTACAATACTAAAATAATAATATTATACCATAGATTTATACATGTAGACTAAGGATGTCAAACCTAAATTTTAAAAAATCTAGGATTTTAATTTTAAAACACAAGGAAAACTTACAAGAAAGAAAGAGAGAAGTGGCGTAACTAACATGAGTGACATACGAGGCGGGAATTCTTGAGTGACACCTGAAAAGGTGTTTTTAAGTGACTTCCATTTTTTTTTAATAATCGTGCGACTGAATAATGAAATTTCTTAATATTTCAGGTTTTTTTAATCCAGGAAGTTACTTAAAAACTACCCACGCGGACGCGAATTCAGATAAAATCAAGACCGTGACATTATCTGTTTCATACACAGTAACTGGCAATTTAAGCAAATTAATTTGATAATAAAAAAATAACAACAATTACAAGACTACATAAGAATGACTAATACACATTTAATAGTGCCTATGTTTGATAAATTGACGCCTATAAAAATTCCATAGGGACATAACAATATGGGGACATTTAGTTTGAATGTCACGCACAAATATTTTAATAGTTGCTCAACTTAGTTTAAACTAGTGTTACAAAATAAGTCAACGAATATGTTACACGAAGGTTACACGTTTTATCAATTACCCTCACTTTACGACCATAATAACATTTTTATAATGGCTATTTCTTTTATTTCATATGTTGTTAACTACCTTATAATTTACATTGTTTTTTGCCTTTTTTTCTAATCTGGATGATTAATTGCAATAAAACGATCGCCGTGTGAATCCTCGTTTGCCTTATTAAAAACAAATGAAAGTTATACTGAAGTGAATTAACTCTCATAATAGTGCGCCTCCTATTCACACCCAAAGTCTCCCACGACGGGTCGCCATATTACTTAATAAGTTACATCTATTATACTTTTATCAATTTAATTTATTGTTAGTGCTTTTGCTACTTTCACTCAATATCTATACCTACTTTAAAAATGTAATTAACACGCAAACAATATGCGAACAGCGAACATATTTTTTTAAATTATTAGGTAGATAATAAAATAAACACTGAAAATTAATTGCTTTAACTGTTTTATATAACATTTTTAACTTTTATTAGGTATAATAAGTTGTACGTGACTCGTACCGGATAGGTCGGCTTGTTTGGACTTAAGGTAGGCGGATATTAGAATTTTAACTGCGATCTGTTCGTAATATTACTGACATGAATATTATAACTCTCGTGTCAGATGTTTATTAATTAACACTCAAAAAATAAATTGTTTCGTAAAAAGTTTTTATAAAACATGATGTAACTAATGTCATAAATATAAAGATAGTTTACATACAAGTCGATTAATTAGAAACTGAAACGTAATATTCGCATAACATTTGCGTGATAATTAAGTTCATCTTAAGAGATTCATTTAAAACCTGGCTTAAGTAAAACAACATCGACAAACACCTGTCAGGATTGTAACCTGATTAAAAACAAAACAAGTAAAGGTAGTAAAATAATTTACCTTTTAAATTTTTATTTTAGGACCAAATTGCAACTTACTTGTTGAACGTATGCTCGTATTGTTTTATTTCCTTCCTGGAGAATTCGTGAAACTCCGTATAAACGTTCACGAATTTATATTTCGGCTTAACCTCAACGCCTTCCTCTAACTTTTCGTTTATGGCCTGCCTTCTCATTAGGATGCCACTAAGCTCATCTGTTGCCGACATTATTGAAAACTGCGCGCGAGAATAAAGGTAGAAAAGAAGTGATTTTTCGAAAGGACGAGATTTGCGCACTGTGTACTAACACTGTTAACTATCGTACGACCTTACGGGCACTGGCAGTTTGGCCGGTCTGAGCTCCGCAGTCGGCAGTCAGTGCGTCGCACTCCGCGCGCTCCCGCGTATCACAATCAAGTCGCGGGGGACGGACGGATCGACGCAACTGTGTGCCGCGCACCATTCTATTATCAAACTAATCTTGCCACTGTTAGCAGATGAATAAAGCTTATTACTCAAGACATAACTCTTGCTATAGGAATACCCTTGCTTTGAGATAAACAGCGACACAGGACATACATGCCAATTCTACTCAAAGCTATTGTGTACATCAGCTATAAGTAGTTAAACAACATAAACACGCCACCTTAGTGAAATGACATGCTAGCAAAAAGCAAAATACCTGCCCATATCTTAAGGTCTTGCGTCTTAAGCTCTATAAAGAATCGTCAAGCAAAAGTTCAAGGTTCGACTAGGTCTAGGTCAGATGAAGGTATAAGAGCTTTTCTAAAAACTTCATACTTAGGTATTTATCGTTACTTTCAAGTTCGCTTTCATCTTCAAAGAAAAGTATGAAAATATGCCTGGAACCACGCTTTTGTATCACTGAAAATTGAAAATACTTAGAGAGCTTTGTCTAAATCTAACTAAAACTATAGGCAGGTAACCATAAACGTTTTTAACTTTTTAGTCCCAAACCAATAAGTAAGAACATATTATTATTTTTTTATTGTACAAAATGTATAATGTACAAAAGGAACACGTCAATAAACCACAGGAACCTACTCGGGATTTGTTAATATCTAACCGTTGAAAAATTGTACCTCCAGGATGTACAAAAATGCAAGGTCCAATTTAACCTTCTTGTTATCATCAGTCCCTTGCTTCCTAAGGACTTACCCTTCGCCGAAGGACTAGATACTAAGCATATAATTTGAATACCTGATTTGTATCAAACGTGCAGGCTTCATGATGTTACCGAGTGCTGTAATTAAGAGTTTTTAAACGTTTATTGTAATACTTTTTCTAAGGGCTGGCAATGAACCCTCACCATCCTATGAATCCTATACGTATGGACAATACAATTTAAAATTAACACAATGAAAGTGTGCATCCAAATAACCAAATAATAATATAGGTATATATACAGTTCGCCTACTAAAGTCTAAAAACGTAAATTTTAAGATTTGATACAATATATAATGATAGGTATAAGTCAGTTAGTCAGTTTAATAATATAATCATCATAGTCATCCTTGCATTATTTGAGTCCGCTTATTATTCTAAGCTTGGTAGGTTAGGTACTTATTTTTACACAGAGCGATTTCCGTCTGATCTCCGCAACCCAGAGGGCCAATCAGTAACCATTTGAATTAATATATTTTACCTACTATGAAAATCAACTATCAGGTTATTGTGATACTTTACGTTTTCGATGGCACAGTGGAACAGTGAAGTGGTAGAATTATTTGGACAAAAACTCAGATTAAGGAACAAATATTTGTACAAATATAAACATCTGCCCCAAATATTACCATTCATTGCCATGGTGACGAGGGACACCGTGATATCAAGAAACACTTTAAAAATTATGAAATAGATGATTTATTTTCATTCCCTGAATACGATGTAGGATATACGTGGCGTTTAACGTTTAATTACATCTACCTATAATACAATTATGTTTAAAAAGTAATTTAAACATCTTCGTGAAGACTAAAGCAGGAAAATATTTGATATAAAGAAGTAGCATGAATAGTAATAACTAACGTAAAAAATATTTTGACATTGTTTAATTATCTTATCATTGAACACCGGTACATTAGGTTCTAATGAATTTTAAACAAAGATTGATATAAACGTTATTTTTCTCTCGCGATTATAAGTATGTACCTATTTCAATTATGGATTTTTTTTTCATTTTGATGTTGGTTCAATCAATGACCTACACGGCATTTAAAACCTTCTTTAATTTTTTTTAATAAAAGTGTACTCAGATAATTATATAAATACTAGCTGTTACCCGCGGCTTCGCTCGCGTTTATTTAGGGCTGTCTATAAAATAAATAGTTAAAAAATTAAT
>DVVJ01001708.1:0-10830 GCA_018234505.1 Junonia neildi neildi
GGTGCGATATTCCAAACAAGACACCTGCTGCGTCCATTTTTTTATAGGATAGGACGGCAAACGAGCTGACAGATCACCTGATGGAAAGTGAATGCTGTCGGCCTTTTAGGGGGCATGGAGGGGGAATGGATGGGGAATTAATGGGGAAGGGGTGGGGAATTGGGCCCCCGGTACCCTTTGAATGCGATAGACTCAAAAACTATCGAATTGATTTTCATACGGTATTCACCAATTAATAGAGTGGCTCAAGACAGTTTGATGTGTATAACAGGTACATTAGGGTTAAGAGAAGTCCAAAACCAAACGATCGACTGAGAATTTTATTTATGTTCATAAACAAATAGTAATACGTCAACAGTGTACTACGGAATTTCGCAGAAAACATGTATACAGGGGTGCTGAAAAGGACATAGGTACCGTTCACTCAGAAAAAATACAGCACTCGGGTGATAGAAAAATAACTATGAGTTATGCTTAAGATAACATTGTATGCTCTTAATACCTTTAAAGCATCGAAATTCCAAAAAAGGCATCGACCAGCGAAATGTCACGTTGTCCAGCTAGCCCCCGCTTCCCCAACGCTCCGTTTGACATTTATTAACAACTGGAAGGGTTTAAAAGAATTTCTCCGAGACAATTTTCTTTACCGCTTTACCGAGGGCGTTTTTGTTGTGTTATTGACACGAGACGTCACTACTCCGATGTCCCCTGGCGTAGTAATAAATAGCCTATTACAATGGGGGGACGTTCGGGCAACGCGCTTTTAAACTTCCGACAGTGGTCAGGAAGACGAACATAAAGCGAATTCTTATACGAAAGACATTGATCGATTTAGTGGCGTATTTTTTGTATGAAATGTTTCATTGTTTCACCTTTTATGTGCTGGTATTTTAATAGTTTCGTTTTTGAAAAAGGAATTGTTGTTTTTTTTTTGTTACGTTTTCGTTATGTCAATGAAATACGTTGTTGTATGCGTACGATAAAAGAGACTAACTACGTACTTTTAAATGTAATTACGTCCATATTATCTGCAGATGAAATAATATTTAATTTGATATAAAAACTTTAAATAAAGATACTAAATCTACACCGACTTGACTTTTTAAAGTATACTTGAGTAAAGTAAAATTTTAATTTAATTTTAATTGTAAAATAAACAATATTTTTTAATAATGACATAAAATAAACCCTTTCCCTAAATCAAAAGCAAACTCAGTAGAAAAATTCGTTACTTTTAATTTCATTTACATTTATTCAGGAATCACTATCATTAATTATAAAAAAACACACGCACACACACAAAAAGCAGCAATAAACTTTCTTGCAAATAAAAACTAGACACATTACCTATTAATGCGAATGCCTGTCGTAATTAAAATAAAATTACTTATACCTACTTTTTAGCATATTTCAATTAACTTAGAATGCACACAAATACATACTTTAATGTTACTATCGAGAAAATACCTAAAAAACCATAATACCTATTTTAGATTTCAATAATTTAACAGATTGTTATCAGTATTTTATGTATTGAAAACATTTTCTTTATTAAAAGAGGAAGCCCATATCTTACTTATTTCATTTTAGTATCTACAGTATAAAGTCGTTCTTAAATCTGAAATCTCTACGTTTTTGCAATTAACAAGCCATTAAAATAGTATAAATAGTAATAATCGAGTCTCAAAACTAAAACTATCAAACAAATCAAACTGCATTGCAAGTCGGTTAAATAGCTATTAAGGAAACCAGTAGCTCCTAGCTGTTAATTTATTCCAACCTTTATCAAGTTTTATCAGTAGATTGTTGTTTGTATATTTCATTGATAATTTAATCGAAATGTTGACTTTGTTGGTGTTAATTACTTATATTTTTAACTGATTTTTATCTACCTTCTTTATCCTTTAATTTTGAAAATTTTGTTAATTTCTATGCTAATCGTTAAGTATACTAACATAGTTTTGTAAGTAAAGCTAAAAAATACTAGCAAAATATGTTGCACAAATAAAGAAAATATATTATTATATTATTATTATTTATCGATTTTTTTACAGAGATAGTATTTTGTTTCATTTTGATTCAATAATTATAATGTTCAATTTCAATAATTATAAATTCAATAATGTTAATTGATTAATAATTTATGTTGTTATTTCAATTAGACAGTTACTCAAAATATGTATTATTATATCTAATATTTTGTACTACACTCTCACTCTCAGTATGTTATTAAATAATACTGCAAGGATATTGTCACCATATAACTAAATATGTATGTCATAACGTTGAGAAATTATAAAAAGTTAACAAAGAACTCCAAAAATATTTTGTATATAAAACATTTCATCATTTAAAGGCAATGTGTCAGCGAAGTTTCGGATAAAAGTAGTTAATTAAGTATATGAGAAAACAATAAATCAACGATATCTTATGAACATTTATATTATTACGTAGTTACATAATAATAAATTACTTGAATACCGATGCCTCGTACTTACATATACTAGCTAACCGCGATTTCACGTGTAACTTTTTGTACGGAACCCTTAGTTATTTTTCTTAATGAACAATATCTCAACGTTACACCTTATGACAAAACCTGTCAAAATCTCGTAATATTCGGTTAAACTGTTTGAGGGGTTAATAAATACAAACAAATTTAGAAACAAACACAGTCTACATACAAATGTATATTTAGTACCACATAGGTGATTGCGTTTTTAAAGACAAAAGGCAGACATTAATTAGTAGATATCATTAAGCGATTACTCCAATAATTAATTACGTGTAAAAAACAAAGTCGAATTGTGAACCTCCGTCCTTTTTGAAGTCGGTTAAAAAAGCTGTTACTTTGACATTACACACAGACACTTAAATTAAATTTATCTGTATGGATATGGGAGATCGTTAACATTAAACGTTTTACACTCGTCAATTTGTAAAATTATCGATACGTGAGGGCACTGCGAATGTTTCTCTTTAAGTTTTCTTTCAACGTTATGGTGGGTACAGACGAGGAACATTCTAATGTACTCTTGTAGGTCGTCGAAAGGCTGCACGAGATGGGACTTTAGTATGTTGAAATTAATCATTTAGGACTGTGTGAACTTTTGTCGTTTCGAAATAGAATCGTTTTTCGATATATGTACATCGTTTAGTAGTGTATGGTTTAACGCAAACGAGGAACATTTGTACGTCTTAGTCCGCCTATAACAGTCAACCGAAATACGTTTTTATTTCGATGCAAAAAAACTTCCTACAGTTTTCTACAAATTAATTATGTACAGTTGGAAGACTTTTAGTACCCGAAGCTTTTGGTCTCTCGTGTGCATTATGTGATTAAAAACCTGCGTAGACTAGGGACATTTGACCCGGGAGTAAAGTACTTATTGGAGTAAGCGTTATGATAAGTCCTTAGTTCATAATAAGTTCTTAGCGATAATTTTTATGCTTCGATGATTTCAGTCCTCCTTGCACAAAAGTTCCTCGTTTGCACAGTCCTTCAAGTACCAGCAGTAGCTGTCTAAATGTCTCCGAGCAATTATTGCTATATCAGTCGCATGACCGTTGTTTTATGACAAAACTTCCTTTTTTATCAATTTTAATGTCCAAAGGTTATTTGATCTAGTACTGTCGCATTTATTTGTAACTTTTTACTATTAACATTGTACAAATAATCGTAAATTGCTATTGAAACTGAGCAAAATAATTATATAATTTATTTATTTTTTGAAAATTTACCTTAGTATTAATAAATGTTTCTATATTTCTGTGTTCGTAATTTTGTGGAAACATTGTGTAAGTAATATAAATTGAGTAAAGAAATAATGGCGGTTGAAATATTCCATATAATAAGATTAACCTAATTTTAGCTCCTCATGTTTTACCGTTTGAGATCATTTTTGTACAGTAACACAAAAATTCATGAAGTCATATTGAATTCATGACTTTACTTCCGAAATAATTACGTCAGTTATCATAAATGATCCTTGTGTAATTTTTTATGCTAATCTCTTAATGATTGGTTCTAATCATGAATCATTATGATTATTAAAATAACTCTCAAAAATGTAGTCAAATCCCCAGACTAGGTTTTTTAAATAACCTTGCCTTTAAAAATTGATATGACTTGTTTAGTTGTGCGCGTCCTGACCTCTTAACAAGAAAGTGACTATCGCATTAATTTTACACGCAATTCATAACAAGGTAATGGACCCCGTCGGGGTACGATAGAAAAATGCATTATTAAGCCCCATAACCGTTTCCAATATCGTTATGACGGAGGTGCACAAACAGAACTACCCTTTTTTTCACAAAGCCGGTGTAAATTACGCGAGAGATCGCCTCCGCGAGCTTACTATCCCATTGTCCACCACCAGGCCACTTTAGGGTGACTTAAATCCGAAATTGGGTATTTCGAAATGTGCATGTGTCATTTATCACGACCCTCCGGTTTAGCGCGGGAGGAAAAAACGCACCGAACCTAACCCTATTTAAAAAACTACACCCTCTATAATCCGCTCGCTAGACCCGCGCGGCACACACTAACAGTATTAAATTTTTGTACTATTAATACAATGGCGTCGGCGGCAAATAAATATTGGATGAACGCGGGAGCGGAGATAATCCTTATTGAGATCGAATATTAAACAGCCCCCGTGTGACAAGCGCGGGGTAATCAGCTAATGAAAAATATAACGTTGATTGCCCATTTAAAAATCCTTTAAACTGCTTAATTGGACAGGTGTCCGAAATACTAACGAATATGAGTGACGGTATATATAAATTGAGGGCAGATATAACGTTGCGACCAATTAGCGAAACGGAAAGACAATGTCTAATGAACGTGGACAAAGACCATTAAAATAGCACAGATGCATCGATTAATTAATCGAACGACACCCGTTCGGTTAGTTAGGCGAAATTAAGACGGACGCGTGTCACATTAAAAGCCGCCGTTGGCCTACAATGAATTGGTAGTACAATGGTGCGGTTAAAATTTTCAATATTTTGGTTCGGTGCAATAGCGGCGCACGTGCGGCGCGTGCCGCGAGTTAGCCCCCTGCCGATACCCACCGCTTTATTTTTTATTATTTTCATAATTCACGTTTTACAATAACAACTCGGAAGGCGTTTCGCACGGTTAGATCATGAAACCACTTTCGCGTTGCCGGGCTGAGACGGCTTACCGCAAGGACCACTTATGGGCCCGTTTTTATTTATGTTATATTATTTTGCTTCGCGTTTTGTGATCCACTTTATCAAACGCTTTACAGAGATCACCGTGGGGTTGGAATGACTGGGATAATAATTCAGCCAGCGTTTCTGACTCCGTCGAATGGCTTATTGTGTTTTTTGGCGCTGGATTAGCGAGCAGCGGGTAGGCAATAAAAGTTACGATTCTAATACGTTTGTTAGAAAAAGTGGCTGAATATTGAAAATGAAAGTCGAAATAATAATAATAAAAACTGCAAGAGAGATTACAGGCCGAATAGTTTTTTTTAATTTGTTAATTAACAATATTAGTACAGAAATAATTACCGTTAAAGGGTGAAAACATAAACTCGAAAAGTTTTACCGTACGCTCTACGTCATTGACAGTAATAATTTTAATATACTACCGAAATTAATAAGAAATTTAAAATCTATACTAAAAAAACTAAAATATAACTTTATTAAAGAGAATTAAAGCATTTGGAGTAAAAAATGTTTGAAACTTAAGTTTTAATTCGAAAGTAATTTCATTAAATTGTGCAACATCGCGACGAGGGAGGTATGCATATAGATAGGTAAGATCTTGAGACAATCTTCGATTAAAACCGTTCAAATTTTATGACCTTGCAATGTAATGGGAGAGGAAGAATATCAGCGCATGCATATTGAGAGTTGTTTCTAAGTGGAATTTTTAGTGTTCGTGCCAGGGGAGTCTTATCCAAATTGCCGTAACAGTAAGGGTTCGGTTAGAGGGAGACTTTTTTTTATTTTAGAGTAATTTCCCATTACATTTTACGTGAGTCAGGATCTTGTGGGGTAACGTTTTTTTCGTTCCCTCTACAAACCGCGCTCCCATTTTGCATTGTTCGTCATTTAGTTTTATTTTCTGCAATTCGATTCTCTAATTTAATAAAGTTTGAGACTTTTTCCTTATTTATATTTCTTGAAAATAATTAGTAATTATTAGGAAACAAGATTACATACTTAATATTTAGTTATATTATTTATTTTTAAGGTAAGTAAAAAAATCGTTGATTTGAAAGTACTTACATATAATATTAAAATACATTTAATTACGCTTAAACCATACATCTCAAAATTGGGTTTAAAAATATTATATACCTACATACTACATATGCTCAATGCCGACTAAAACGACATAAATAGGACAATAAACAAAAAATAAAACAAAATGATACAGAAATAATTCATAAGTATCGCGAAAGTAAACGTTTGGCGCGTGTAAGAAGGAAGTATTAAAGTCGTACAAGTTAACCCTATGGACAGGGGGCCTTTAAATACATCCGATAAAAAACTAAACGACACCCCAGCGAAAAAAAATTCGCCCCACGAATACGGCAAATAGAAACGTCCATAAAGGAAAATTTATCCGCAAATTAATTTGTACAACGAAATAAAATTAAAGAAGGAATTCACTGAAGGTATTCAACTGAGTTTTCGAAAATATTAGGTAAGTAAGAAAAAAATAACAAAACTATACAAAATATACGATTTCACTTGTTTCTGAAATACCTTCTACTAAATCTCATATATCATCACAAGAAGTTTCATCTTTACTGCTTTGACCTTCATTATATGGGCCTTGTACGTAATTTTTTACCAACGTAATTTATTATGGTAACATCATTTGACAAATTATAATGCCGTACAGTCCATAATTCTTCTTATTGGATAGATAGATTGCCTAAAATTTTCACATGACATCAACAAAATAAAAGAGTTAAAACTAACCTTTTGCTATTGGTTACGTTTCTTGAATTAAGTGATTCGAAATCTTCGGAATAATAACCATTTCATGCATTAATTAAATCATTAAACATTTTATCTCTGTTTGCGTGATAATCTCGAGATCTATATCGTTTTAATCAAAGTATCCAAACAAAATTCTGTATTCCAGAATTAATTAGATACGCTTAGATAATAAATCAGAAACAAGATATGTAATATTTATTAATGACATTAATATTTAATTAGATATTTCCTAATTCCTAATCATGGGAATTGAATGTTGAAATCAAGAGATTTTCGCCATAAAAGTCATCCTCGAGCCACAAAGTCCCATATCTTCGGTCCGGGTGATTTATTGTAGACAATTGTACCAACCGTAGGAAGCTGTACCAAATTTTGATTCACAGGAATCTCGCCCTTACTTCTCAGGTTTAAGAGTAGTTTTCTCTTGTATTGTTTTATGCTCTAGTGAAGTTGGAACTGTGTGGTGGGTTGTACAATAGAGTTTTATGTTTGTGTCTCGGAGGTTGTAAATAACTTGTACTCCTTACATCCGAAGATTAACGTTACTGATTTATTTATTTAGGAGTTATGATCGATGTCAGCCGTATTATTCTCTAGCTCGTGAAAGTATTAAGAATGTATACAAATTGTCATTATTACTAAATATGAGAACGATAAAATTAGTCTGAGTGAAATTAATTAATCTTTTTTTTGTTTGTATTTTTGATAGCCAAATTAAAATAAGTTAGCTATAGAGATTTTAATTGATGCCTGGTAAGTATCCTTGGGTAGTGATCTAAACTGATCTTAAGATTTGTATAATAATAATAATAATTATTTGCTACTCTTAAACTGATTTTTATATATGTATACAGTATGTATGTATGAAAACTTTTTAACTTCACTAAAGAGGTAAATCAAACAGTAAGTCCACTATTACGCAATCCTTATCAATCCTACTAGCTATTGAAACAAATCCGATTCTTTCGTTCGATTGCCTAATCTCTCCACTCTAAATAGCTCGTACTCAATCTTACCGACGGAACCCTCAAAAGGTGAACTAACCGTCCCTGAAATGGATATTTTTTAAACTTCCCCATTATAAGACAAGAAGCTCGAAATTAAAAGAGGGCGGCTAGATTTAGTGCCAATTTTAGAGCAAATCTCGCTTTGTATTGATTGTAATTTTTTTACTCCGCATGCATCGTTGGCCGCGTGACTGAATTGTTCCTCTTCGGGAATGCAAATTAGGGTGCTTCATAGATCTGTTTTATCGTCGGATCAGCTAATTTATTTGACGGAACAAGCAAAATTTTTGATTATAGTTAATTTTATTAAGCGTAAGTTATTGCGACGTTTTATTTTTGTAACATTTACATAATACGGTACAGCTCGCGTAATAATTCAGATAGCGTTAATTTAAAGCTTATGTACGATTTTATTTTCTTAATTTACATATTTTGCTTTTAAATTTAATGGTTCAAAAGTCATGTCGATTTTATAGTGAAACGTTCGTAATGTTTTAGAGAACCACTTCGAAGATGTCACAAACAAGATCCATAAACGCGAGGTCAAATGGAAGATTATGACAATATTTATTTTATTTACGATTAAAATACCATTAAATTATAAACACTGGCATTTGCATAATTGATTTAAGAAGAGAAAGTACCGTTTTCTACTAATGAGCTGTAAAGAAATATATTAGATTTGGAATCTTATATTTGATACGCTTGTGGTTTATGATCGATGGAAAATGGAAAAGATTTTATCGTGTTTTCATTTCATTAGAAATGTTTATGTCTAGAAAGTGTTATGATTATTTTATATAACAAATAAAAAAATGTACACAGAAGGATATTTATTAATAGATATTTACTATTAATATGGAAAATTAAACTCTATTTAAATTAGGTTTCTTGTACATTTTTATTTGTTTTTTAACATTCACAAGTTTAAATATTCCCAAATAGGGATGGGATTTTTTAAAAAGGCTATAATCTGGGGGCTTTCAAGCGTTGAGTGTAGGTACAGGCACCTATTTCCTAAAGGCCGGCAACGCAACCGCTGCATCCCTTATGTTGCAGATGTCCATGGGCAAAAGTGACCACTTGCCATCAGGTGGAATTGTCTACTCGTTTGCCCCTTTTTCTTTACATAAAAAAAAAATTTGAGGCTGTGCCACTAACTTAACGGTACTGCTTACAACATCTAGTGCATTGTAAATCAAACCTTTAAAATTTGTGCTATGAGAATTTCCTTATGAAAGACATAATAATAAAATAAGATTTATAAATTATATTAATCGATATTTGATCGTAAATTTAGCTTTCGCCGCGTCTGTATGGCAAGTCACATTATTTATAGCCATTATATTATCCACCTGAAGCTATCTTAAAACATAAATATCTAAGAAACTAACCTTACAACCTTACACTATGCCTGAATGACAACTGAACAGTTGCTTTAAAAAAATAAAGTTGGAACGACAAAATATTTAAATACTATTTGACTCGACCAATCTTATATAACTTTTAGACAGAACAAGAAACCTTAACCCAATTGAACGATATAATATATTGATTGCATTCAACGTCCATTATGTTTTGCATATAAATTGTCCAACATTTTTTCGATCGGCCCGTGCAAGAAGATTTATAGTCGATCAATGCAAAAGCGTGGCGAACGATATTTTTGTGACGTAAATTATGTCCAATACCAACTATCAGAGATTAAGTAACGACAAATGTGTCTATTACAGTTGATCATGTAATAGATGTGTTGGAAAATGATAAAGATAATAATGTAAGTGAAGTTGAAACTGTACACGCTATTATTGATCCTTTAGCTGAATACTAAGGACTACTATCGCTTGAACGAATTGAATCCGATAAAACTCACAGTGTACATCACGAGACAAACAATAAAGGTAAATTAGTGAGCATTGTACCAACACATTGTTGAAGTGGATTCTAGTAGGATCTCAAACATAAGTCGAGTCTATTGTTCATGGGGCATGTTGGGGATTTATTAGCGATGCAGGTAACAATTGGCGTAATGTTAGGTGCGCTAAGCCGGCGCATTCCAAGACAACATTCCGCTTTGACACGTGGTAGGAAGTAGCTAGTGCGAACTGGTACCGATCCTAGTTTACATACGCCCTCTCGTGTATGTATGTAACCCTATACATGTATAATGTAATTATATTTTACAGCACGTGTTATTGCGATTACGTTTCTGATATTTCTGTTCTGTCCTTGATGTATTAGCTTTTAATAAACATTGTAATATAGCAGTACAGAAACAGCCAGTGAATATTCCGCTGCTAGGCATCTCTTCTCCATTAATGAGAAGGCTTAAACGTTAATAATACAATTAATTAAAATTTTTATCTTTTCAATATAAAGCCATGTTCTTATCTCTTTTTATTAATGACCACAAATTAAGTTAATACAACAAGTATTTTACCAATTTCAGACGTTAATGACTAACGAGCTGTTATTGTTCAATTATAACTTAGCTAGAATTTATGCGACAGTTCTTAAGCAGGAACAAATCTAGCTTGGATAGTTAATTAGCACCATACAAACAAGTATCAGTAGGGCTATTCCGACAAAAAATCGAGACTCACTCGAGTGAATTTAGTCATTTCACTTGTTCGGTATGTCAAATTTGAATTGCTAAAAACTTGATATAGAGTATCAACTCGTTCGGTACGTCTGAATTATTAAGAACTTGCTACAGAAAATCCAATGCATATATTTTACAAAAAAAATGACAAATACTTTAGTTCGACTCGGTGCCGCATCACATCGCGTGGCGCTACGTGTACAATCGTGTGAATGAAGTGTAAAGAATTCGCTG
>DVVJ01001709.1:0-10829 GCA_018234505.1 Junonia neildi neildi
GGTCTGCTTTATTCTAGCCTAAGTTTTGACAGGTTACTGATTTTTACGCAGAGCGATTGCCGTCTGACCTCTGCAACTTAGAGGGCAAGCCAGTAACCATTTAGACTAGAATATTTTACCTACTAAGAGTAACGATCGTTATCAGTTTGTGATAACAACCGGGACCGACGGCTTTACGTGCTCTCCGAGGTACGGCGAGTAGACCTAGGAACGAATGTTTATATAAATATAAACATCCAGGCCGAGCGGGAATCGAACCCACGACCACCGGCGTTGATAGTGCATTAAGCACCACTACACCAAAGCGGTCGTTTTTATGCGTTCAATATTTTTTCTAAACCTACATACATATATGTTTATTTAAAAATTTTCCAATTGACAGACTCTCTCTTAAATAAACACCATTTCGGTTAATGTTTTAGTTATCTTTTTTTATACTACTACAACAACACATTTTTCATGTTTTAAAAATTTTCACACATTTTTCAATTATGACACGTTAATTTTTAAGAGGTACGTATTTTATTTGATATTTATATGAAAATAACTTTAAAAGGAAGATTTCCTTACCTCATTTCAGTGTCAAGGAGCTAATGCAATATTTTAAAGAAATAGTAGTTTGTTTATATAACGACTATTTTCAATGATTTAAAGCGTATTTATTTTTTGTGGCATTTGTAGATTCTATTGCCGAGCGATTTTATGATCGATTGCGAGTACAAAAATAAGCCAAATTATTTGATTTATAAAGAAATATGAATGTATGATGTATAACATACGAAACATTTTATGACACAGTTGTTTAGCTGACAAGGATGGGGACTGAATAAATAAAGCGACATGGTATTATATTAGAAGATTTCAAAAGTTTTTGCGGTAAAGGAATTACGTTGCGAATTACAAACTTTTTCCTTGCCGTGTTTTTGAAATTGTGAATTATTAAATGAGAATCGTATAAATTATTTTCATCGGTCTTTGTAAAACTTAACGTCATATTCGACGTGTATCAGGCTATAACAGAAGTACTACGGTACCCTGAAAAAAATATAAAATTAATTGTCAACGTTTAAATGCATAGTGGGTTCCCTATATAAGTCATTGATGACTGTAAAATTAACATTAATATTGCAATTTTCTTTATTGCTACATTTACCTAATTCACAAAAATGGGCGACGAATATTATTTGTAAGTGGATAATTGAGTTAAAAATTACACTGAAAATGTTTCATGAATTTTAATCGGGTTTAAAAACCAAAAATATTAAATGTGAATCCAGGGAAATATGAAGCAAATACATATTTCATTTCCCTCTTCATATTTACCTTTTTGACACAAGTGACTTAACAGATTTTTATCGAATAAATGTTGGAATAAGATGTCTATGTTGCTTAGTCTTTTCTTCCATTGTCATAACATTGTTGCATGTGTTTTCTACATTCAAATATTGCAATTAATTTCGTAACTTTTAGACTCCAGTTAATCTTAAGGAGGCAGTATTTATGAGATTTTAAGGCTTTCATATTTCAGACAACCGCCGATAAATCAAAAATATTATCGCACCATGGCGAACGTGATGAGTTTCTTCAGCGTCGGGGACCGAGCAGCTTGGGGCTATGAGAAGATGAACAAATGGCAATCTGTCAACAGGACCATTGTCTACCTATTTGGACCAGTCTGCGTATTCTCGCAAATAGTGTACTTATACTTCAACTATTCAGAATTAACGTTCGATATTTTGGGCATTATGTTTTCCGTCTTTCCTGCAACAGTTTTGGCAAATGTTAGTAACGTAATCTGCTGTTTCATTTATGATTAATTTATTATAATCCTAATATTATACTTCGAACGCGTCAAATGGTACAAAATGTGATGAAATCATTATTGATTCGAATTTGAAGTCCTGAGGTGTTTGAGTGAATGATTTCTACATGCTACGCACTTACTGAATATTTTATTAACTAAATACCAAAAACATATATCATTTAAATGACCTATTAAAAAGGACAAGATATTTGAGTTTATCGAGTTTATAGTTTATTGAGTTTATCATTAATATTAACATCATTAACATATCTTTAAAATTAACTCATTTCTTAACAATTGACATGTTTATCTTAACAATTTTCAATTAACTTTGGGTGAAATATTTCTATTTACTTTGATCGGTTATAACTTGATAACTATAAAAGCCCAGGTAGCCGTGACAATTTTCCTTTTAAATAATTCATTAAATGTACTACTATTATAATTTTTTCACATTTTTAGAAGCCACAGTTTAGTGGTTAAAGGGGGGGGCACTTGAATTGACTATGGAACCCTAAAAAGATAGCTCCTTCGGTATACACATGTGATAGAAGTAGATTTCAAGTTAAAAAATATAGTTTTTGTCACAGCTATTTTCGCCTCATTCACTTGTATTCCAACCCTAACTCGCTTTTCGTGGAATACGATAAGTATAAATTATATGAATTTTTCATGTCATTGTTCGTCATATTGCAAGATATTTTGTTTCAGATGAATATATATTCATCAAGATTCAAAAGCTACAAACGTATTTCAGAAAAATTTTTAGGAAAAATTCACTTATACAATATTTATAAAGAAAGTAAGAACGAATTTGTGAAGAAGGTAAGGACAATTTTGAAACATGATTATAATCTTGGTTTACATAAACTTTGTATGTGTTTTCACGTAGGTATGTAGAACAATTATTTACATGAAATTTTCTAGCAACAGTAATTTAAGCCTGACCATTTATTGTATGTACATTTTTATACTCACCAAAAGATTTATTAGACATTCAATCCTATCAGAAAATGTCCGTATACTTTTAAACTAAAACTCTGTTTTAACTGTCAGAATGCAGCAAGTTCACATGACGATAATGATTAACAAACCTTAGCTGCCTTCCAATAAGAACATTACTTTATACAACTAACTGCTTTAAATATTACAGAAATTGATAGCTATGGAAAAAATGACGCGTTGGACTTCATATTACTTGATATTTTTCTTCGTTATGAACTGGGCAGGGTGGATGGTCATAACTAGCGTGAACAACTACAACAATAGAGAATTGGTTTTGAATCATACTGTCAGATTACAAACTTGCCTCTTCATACGGATGCCTTTTGACTACAGCTATGACTACCGATACTGGATCGTTCTTCATTTGATAAACTGCTACACCGTTTTAGCTGGCGTCTCGTCAATGATGATGTTCCAAAGTGTCAACTATATGTTTGTGTATAACATTATTGGTCATATTCATGTATTGAAAAATTCCCTCAAAAACGATTTCACGGCTGATCTAAGTGATCTAGAAGTACGTGAGAGGCTTGCTGGAATAGTCAAACATCACACTTTTATTAATGCGTTAGTATATTTTAAATAATGTGAATTTAGTACAACTATTATTTTTTAATATTTTGACTTGGTGAAAACAGAGTAAAACAATGGGTATGTTTGGCAAGAAAATAAACTGTACGTACAGATTATTTTAATTTTGGTTGAATCTTTATAATGGAATGATATAGCCATTGCAGTGCCACTTTATTTTATTTTTTTTCTTCTTTACAGAGTATTTAAAGACGCAGAACTTGCGTTTGGTTTTAATGTCGCTGCCAATTATTTGCAAAACTTATTTGGAAACTGTGTTGTAATGTATCAGCTAATGTATGGTGTAAGTCTATTTTACAGTTATTTTGAATTTAAAATACTTCAACTGTTGAGGAAATTGTATTCTGTATTAGCTGACTTCATATATTACATATTTTTATCCTAAAAATGATACAACAGGTTCGATATTTTATTTAATATTCTAGACCTTATTTTTTATTTCAGGGAAGAGAAAACATGATGTTGTACGTGACTATGATCATGGCATACACGGGTGGACCGATTTTGATGTCTTTTGTCCTTGAAGAAATTCGTAGACAGGTAACATACACATACATACATGTTTATGTCACTACTGTCTGACAGAGATACTTACAAATAAAAATTAATTATCTTTTTTTCTGTCTAACATAGGTACAGTATTGTTTTTTTATAGGATAGGGGGCAAACAAGCTGACAGATCACCTGATGGAAAGTGAATGTTGCCGCCCATAGACATTTGCAACACCAGAGGTACCACAAAATACGTTGCCGGCCTTTTAGGAGGAATGGATGGTGAAGGGGCGGGGAATTGGGCCTCCGATAACTTCACTCACGCGGCGAAACATGACGCAAGCGTCATTTTATACCGGTTTTCTGTAAGGCCGTGGTATCACTCTGGTCGAGCCAGCCCATTAGTGCAAATGCATGGCTCTCCGACGTACGTCCATTGTCTTAAATGCTCACCATATGTACATTTACATATATAGGTATACAAAGCAAAAAACATATATACAAACAAATATATACAAAGCAAACAAAACATATATACAAAGCAAAAAAGTGTCTCGTTTCTCAAACTTAAATTGAATGATTTGTTCTCTTTTTTTACCGAGAAGGATATGGAACTTAACTATAAGTATAATAAACACCTTGCTCCATTGAGAATATGTTTATCTTGGATTACTTTAGTCTCAAGATATCTTCCAACACACGTAGCTGGTTACAGCGTGTTTCTTTTCTGCTAAACGCAAACAAAACTTCTATATAATATAATAAATAAATAAAACAAAAAATAAAATATATGATTGCGACCATCATAAGACTATCGTGTCGTATTGTGTCGTGTGACTTGGTATCGTATGTTTATAAATAAAAGTAAGAAAAAGTTTTTACTAACATTTTAGACACACGATCTACCAGATGTAGTATACAGTATACCGTGGGAGAATATGTCGGTATCGAATCAGAAAACTGTGATGCTTATATTACAAAGAACCCAGATATTGATGGATTTTAAGGCACTTGGGGGTATAAAGGCGTGCGTGGGGCCTATGATATCGGTTAGTAGTAGTTACTTTTGCTTTGAACGTGAATTTGAGAATACAAACATTTGTTTCTAGGTTTATAGATTTGTTTCTAGGCGTGTAGGGTATTTGTTCTTGTGAGTCCAAGAAGATAATATGAATATGAGAATTGAATATCAAATTTTATAAATAGGTAGATGTAAAAACTTCGTATACTTACTTTTCGTTTTGACGATTCAAAAGTGCTTCAATTTTATAGCGTATAATTTGATTTCAATACACGTAAAATAATGTTCATGGTAGTGGTTGTTTTAAAATTTAAGTGTTCAAGTTTACTATCGATTACCGAAACGATACTGTACCACTTTTGCTCATAGATAAAGGGCTACTAGAGACGGTTAAACTGTGGTTTGTTACCTACTTTTTTCAACAAAACTTGATTTTCATTACATGATTAACAATTTTTTATTTCCAGATACTGAAGACAACGTTTTCATATTACGTAATGTTGGAAACTACAATATCATAAATTATTTTAACTATTATGAAAAGCTATTTTATTAAATATTCTTAGGTATGCACCTAGCACGGCTTTACTATAAGTATAATAGATTATACACAGATAAATAAACAAATAAATTACTTATTATTTAATGTAATACACATAATGCACCCGCGGTGCGACACTGTCACTTATGCAAAAATGTAGTTTTTCAGGAGAAGCATTTAAAATTTTGACACTCCACAAAGCAATGACGTTAGGAGATATGGGCGAGATGAGTTGCTTGTACTAAAACATCAACTTTTAACTTTAATTAATGATAAATAATTATCTATAAATATTATTAAAACTATACTTTACAATTATTTAAAACTTCAACCCCCCTAAGAAGTATCTAACGTTGTGGATCTAAAGAAAAATTAAAACTAACTACAGTTTTACACTGAGTCACACTGAGTTAAAAAGAAAACAAGAACAAATAGTTTAATAAGTTCTATTTTATCGCACCAAGTAAAAGGGTGCTCTAGGATGATTATTACATATTTAACTCATTTTTTAATTTTTTGCAAAAGTGACACTGTCGCACCGGGGGTGCGATATATGTATTAGTCATCACTAATTTGCTTAATAACATTACATTTTAGTTCCATAAATTCAATGCTATATTTGTTATTGTAATTAAAATCACTTCAAAGACAAACTTTATATAAGCATAATTCTAACCTCAAATCGAAATTTAGTCTATTGAGTGAAAATTGTAAAATATAAATATTCTTACCCTTGAAAATGTTCGCAGACGATTGATACGAGGGTTTGAAGGTATATTATTGAGAGACACTTTAGACATCTTCGAATTTGTTAGTCTTCACCGAGTAGCAGAATGAAAAATACTGCACTGCAGCAAACGGCCTAAATCTCGAAGATTAATATTTAATTTACAGTTCGAATTACAAACATCTGAATATCTAACACTACTGAAGTTTGTTGTTTTAATTTTGACAGCACTTATATCAATTACACCTCCCCATAACGTCAACCTTCAATTACAAATTAAAGAATTGTTATGGTATGAAACAAGCACTTTACTCTGATCTTGATTCAGTTATGTTACTGATTCATTGGAATAAAACCGTAGAGATTTAATAATAGTTTGTTTAGCAAGATTGACAGTTAAGCTTACGAGCGCTATGATACGTTTCGTTTTACACGCGGACGGCACGCATGACGCGAATTAAAAGATACCATTCGTTGTGCCGTCGGATCGACAACTGTCAATTGTCAAACCGATAACACGTTACAATACTCGCGCCAAGTGCGTATTAATGACTCAAACGCGCGAAAATTGTATGGGTATTTGTAATTATCAACATACAGAGAAAAAAATATATTCTCGAGGACAACTTAATGAAAGTGAATATACCTAAAATCAATATTTAAAGGAAATCAGTCTAAAAACCGTAAAATGGTTTACGATTGTTGGTTTTTTACTTTAGATTTTTCATTTATTTACTTTTTAAGGCAAATAAACCATATAATTATGAAATATTTTACTATATAGATAGCTACATATACCAGTACAAAGAAAAAGCATGTGATTGTATATATCTATTATTTTAATTTAAGTAGGCAGATAACATTAAAGTCAATCAAAAATGTAGATAAGTATTCCTTGTTTTGTTATCTACTCCTTGTATATATATAGTATTCCTTTCTTAGTAATAAAAAAATAGTAAAATTAAACTAGAAATGTTGTTATTTTAATTAATTAGTCGTTCACTTCATTTGTTTGATAAAATCATTAAGCAGATAGCGTAATAAGTAAAAAGCAGCATTGCGTAGAGATGGCACCGCTCAACCCTTTACGAATTTAATATATAATCATTAATCATTATACATTCAGTAAAAAGGAACAATTTTCTACTCAATACCTTATTGTGGATTATAACGTACCTACATACTTCTTTGTTTTCCAATTTTAACCTTAGCAATAACACGTTTCGCACAAATAGAAATAATTGCCATTAATTTTTATCATGTATAATTCTTTGATCATGTATTGATAGTAGGTACTTGGTATGGGGTTTTTCAAAAGTCATTTTTTAGAAAAAGTGTTATATAAAAAGTATAATTACATTTTCAACGGTATAACTTTACATATAGCTTTATGTGCGTCAAACAAAGCTTACCAGAGAACGTTCTGTAGGGTTAGCGTGGATACGTGGTTCTTCTTCGTCATCATCAGGCGAGCATTCGGCTCCAGCGATCTGACCCATGTTTGACTACTTTGTTAGTGTTGACGTAACGCGGCGCGTGGCCGCAAGCAGCCGCCGCGCGTCCTTCGCGCGACCGATGCCGCGCCGTTGTGCCCGCTTACACGAGTCTGTCAGGAACTAGGGATTAACCCATATGCATCGATAAAATCCTTTGAAATTTAAAGCTTTGCTTTTTGTTTGTCATGTAGCGGTTCGGAAGCGAAAAATCGATCTAACTTAGTTCCAACATATCTGTAGAAACGCTTTTTATAGAATTTTGAGCCTTTAAATAATGAAGATATTTCTCTTTATGTTACGCCATCTTATTAAGTTTTGAGATACTAGACACCAAAACGGAAAAACTTATCTAAATATATAAAACAAAGTTTGATCCGATTATGTTCAGCCGTTTCCGAGTACCTAATAATTATTTAAGTTGTATAAGTATATTGTATATGTTATATTAAAGAAAACTGCTTCAAGATATTTTAACCAAAAAAACATGTCAGGTCCCAGAATGTATATTTTCAATCACTTAATATGTTCAGGTACAGAATTGAACTACTTCTTTGCGTTTATCATGAACTATTGCCGTTGACAAGTAGGTATTACATATTTATTTATGCTGCAATTGAGAAATCAGTAACACACTTTTCAACCGCGTAAAACATATTCAAGTAGATCACTATTTGTAAACAGACTTACTTGCTTGTATTCTACAATTCAATAAGATTGTAATCTTAGTGTACTTATTGCAATTACAATTACAAATGTCGACAAATCTCTTCTTTGATTGAACTGACTGTAATTTACAATTATGATACAGTCAAAACGCTTTTTCAGTTAAAACTCGCTTGGCATTGTTGGTACTTCTTAAATAAAAGATGTTTAACTGAGTACTTTTCTTACAACTGAAATTTCCTAGTTAAACTAGACTACCGGGCAAACTTTGTGATAATTAGTTAAAATCTTCTTCTTCCTATCATTTTTCCCAGACTTAACCAAGATCTACTTTATTGTAGCCTAGGTTACTGATTTTTACGAAGAGCGATTGCTGTCTGACCTCCACAACCTAGAAGGTAAGCCAGTAGCCATTTAGACTAGAATATTTTCCCTACTGTGAGTAACAATCGGTATTAGATGATTGTGATAACAACCGGGACCGACTGCTTCACGTGCTCTCCGAGGCACGGTGGGGAGATCCTCAAGGATAACCAAGACCTAGCAAAAAATGTGTGTTAAAATGACAAAATAATTAGCTTTCATAAAATTCAGCGTGTGAATAAGATCTCTTATTCTTTATTCATATCTTACGATTTTATCTTCTAATTTTAAACAATATTTAACTAATTTATAATATATAGATATTAAATGTTAATTATTTGTTGTTAAACAATGGAAATCTCTAAATATCGACATGCTGCAGGGACATTCCTAAAACGCCATCGGTCGATACGGCAGGCGCAAGTCCGCGCTCAGCTGAGACCTGGGACCCCTTGACAGCTTGAAAGAAAAAGAAAGGTTTATATTATAGTAAAATTCTTAACTTTTCTTTTTAATTTGTAAAATATAAAGGTGTCTTAATATTTTTTAATGAAAATAATTTATATTTGTGTTAGGCGTGGCTTTTAGATTTAAAAATATAGGATAGGATAGGAGTATAGAGGTAAGGAGAATCATCTGTTTACATAAAAAATGGCCAAGTACGCGTCGCGCCACGCGTAGTTTCCATCATAATATGGGGATTTATTAATTAAATCTTTAAAATTCACTTATTTCTGAACAACCAACATGATTATTTTTAAATTTTCAATTTTTGGGCGACGACACTTGACTCTAAGAAATATTGACACTTTAACGCTTAATATTTCGAAAACAGTTCCTCATTCGGAAAAATGGTTTTCGCACACCTATTATATTTGTAAACGACCTATCCAACGATACCCCACGCTATGGGCAAAATGAGAAAAAATAATTTCATCTCACTCTACGTCAAAAAACATGTTACATGTTCCGTTTTGATCACGGAACCCTATAAAACCCTGGTGTCCTCCAGAACACTAGTAGTACTAATAGCGAGATGGCCTACATCGCCCACGCCTTCGCCCCATCAGCCATGCATTTCGTCAGTATGCTTTTTTTGTTGATGCAGGGTAAATCTTCTTAGATACCCGACTCCTGGGGGGGAGGAATGTCGGGTTATGTGAGATTGCACTCATTAAAACCCCTTGCGATGGCCGCCACAGCAAGGAAAACGGAGAGGCTACGGGATCGCTTTCGCAGCACGTCCGCGGCCTCTCCCGTACGTTGCTCCGCTCGTGGCTTGCGAAGCCCTTCTCAGGAGGGCGAAGAATGGTCTCGCCCGACCAATTCACCTAGTATATATTTGTAGAGAATAGACAAACAAAAGCGTATACTCGTTGTATCTATTTCGGCATGAATCCCAAGCCTAGGTTTATATTTGTATAATGTATTTTTACCTACTGCAAAAAGGAGATTTATACATTTAATCAACATGTGTTCAGTAGTTCTATAGTAAATAAGTAGTAATAAAAGGTAAAGAAAAGTACTAAAGAAAGTAATAAAATACCTGCTGCATTTTTTTATGAAACCATAGTTATTCATACAGCATATGATCACTATTACCTCTCATTTCGGTAAAATTTTAAATTTATTTCTTTGTCTTGTGAAGACAGTAGCGTTATTATAACTTTATCAAACTCAGAAGATTTAACGCAATAAATTTCACGTTAGCAATATTTTAAGAAAGGACATTTATTTTAGTAACTTATTAAAGTAAATGCGTTGAAAACGCTCGAGACTTGTCGGTCGATAAACTCTCCTCGTACGTTTACTTTGTAGATCGTAAATTTTTAATACTTGTAAGATTTTCTGAAAATACATATTGGGCTGAGACGTTGTCTGATAAGAAATAAGATTATGCATATAAAGTGAGATTAAAAATAGGCTTTGTAGTTATTTATGGTCGTTTCGCGTGTCGTATTAGGTACGTAGGCTAAATTTATCTTTTTTTTATATAAATAGGTCTTACCGCGATAATTTAAACGTAATAACAATACCTTTATTGCCCGACGTTCCGGCTAAGTTACATTCGCCGTGGTCACGAGCTGACTCCTCTGAATATGAATAAAGTACATCGCGAAAGTTTA
>DVVJ01001710.1:0-10827 GCA_018234505.1 Junonia neildi neildi
TGATTTAAGTAGTAGTCGCCTCTTTGGCGTAGGCCTCCCCCATCTCCTTCCAGTACATCCTATCTCGAGCTTTTGCCCTTTTTTTCTATAATATAATAGATTAATTAAATAGATAGGTACTTATACGTACACCTGCGTATTTTCTTTTTTAATCTTTGACGTTATTTGATTACTTATAATGTGGTCAATTCAACTGCACATATTTCTTCAGCTTATTAATGAAATTTTCAGAAATTGAATTTGTTTATCACATGAGTTTATTGTATTGTAAACTGAAATTGCTAATGAACCAACTTTAAACAGGAATATCTTGAATACATTGCGAAAAAATAATTACAAGTACACAATTAAGTAAGTGTTATCATGCCAATACTCTTCAAGTATTTACCTACAACTTACGAATAATTTACCTAAGATAATAATAATTACTGTATCACGTTAAAACTAAACCTATAAAAAATCCTTAAGCTTATCATGTAATTTAAAACAGTAATCTGACACGTAGATTTGTATACGTTACAAAGAAAGAACTCGCAAGAACCTACTACACATTCCGATAGGTAACTTGATAGCATCGCCTTAGAATGTGAAAAAATGTAAATAATGTTGATGGTGCGCCGCAGGAGTTAACTTTTTGTTATGTCTGTTCCGTGTTGATCGCTTTTATTGGCGTCGCTGCTCGGGGGCCGCGTACACCCATAAAATCGTTCTCTTTTTTACTTTTATTGGTCCTACATTGTCCGCCACTAGGCCTCGAGATTAAAATGAGTCGATGTAACGAATAAAACGAACACTTCGGAACTCCTGCGTTATTTTCGTCTCTACCTGTCAGTGTTCATGTGCCGTTTGATGGATCTTAAAACTCCGTGTGTAATGAAACGATAAGCGTTCTAAGCGCTCAAATAGATCTATTTGATCTTAAAATAAACGATCGCGCTTCATTCAGAAAAAATATACGATTAACTATTTTTACTCGTGCGTCGTCGTTTTAAAATTTTTTTAGTCGTTGGTCAGTTTTTTGATAAAATCGTCCGCCGTAAAAATATCGGTGGCGCCAATGCTATTACATAAGACGTGACTTAAGCCCGCTTATGTAGACTTTATCATTCGAAGAAAAGGAATGCCCGCCTCCGATAAACAAAAGTAAACGTTAAATTTGTATTTCTGTTTCAAAAAGCGAAGATAATATTGAAGTCGGTATTCTAACAGGCCGACAACGACAGAGACAGACGTGGCTGACGGCAGTATCGCAGAGTGATGTTTCTGAGGTGGGAGAGGCGACGCACACGCGGACAATGCGGGACGATAATTCCTGCCCTAAAAGCTCTAATTGGTCGTTTTTCCTCGACCGGAGGACGGACGGGCGAGCAAAAAGTGGAGCCGTCGCGGAATGTGCCCGGTTGAATAACCAGCCGTCTGTGTGCCAGCGTTACTAACTATATATAAACAAAGAGCCTGCGTTGCGTAAAAATACGTTATACTGAGCGTACCATATCGTCGTGATTTATTTTTCGTGCCACTGTGCGCACTTTCAAACTCGGAGTGAGCTTATTTACGTTGCAACTCGTTTATTTTTTTCTCAGATTATCGGAGCTGCGCCAAGAATGTCGAAATCATTCAGGCCAGTAAGTGGGCAGAGGAATTTGCCATTCATATTGCCGATCTCGTCGGTACAAAGAAGTGGATTTTACTAAACGATGATTTTCGGCCGTCTTGTATACTTATTTATTATACGTTTTACAAAACCTTTAAAAACGGTATTAATCAGGACGTTAATATGAAGATAGTACTAAATGATTCATCTATACGATTTAAAGCGTTTTTCTTTCTTCTAGAAAAAACTTCTGCACTTCTATAAGCTCAATGTTTTACAGCATGTACCTTTTTAGTAACTCTCTAAAACAAAAATAAAGATTAGATTAAATAGAAAAACCTTACCTATTGCTTACAGCCAAAGAACTTCCCTTGAAAAGCAAAGCAAATCGTAACATAACTAATTAACCCCTATTAGGCAAAACTAAGGTACAAGTAGTCTGTGAGAGCGAAGCCATAGTAGCCAACTAGTTACTTTGTAATCCCATGTAATCGTAGTAGATTTAGAGTTGGTATTTTTAGAGGTCGGGAGCTAAAATTCTTTATAACGTATAATCTTTGTAAATTAATGAGCAAGTGTATGTTTGAGTCTTTATTTTTAATTAAACATTTATATCAGTAATTCAGTACCATTAATTAAGACATATCATTTAATTTGGTAATATTCTTCGCCTTAAAGACATGAAAACAATGCATTTGCATAAAGATAAAGAACTTGAAAAAATGAAAACACAGTATCGATTAAAACCTGTCATAATTTTTTGTTCAAAATGACTTTTATTTACGAAAATAACAAATATCTTAACACTTAAAAAAGTATCTATTAAAAAACAAACCTTGTACACGTCGCGGTCAGGAAATTCATAAAATATTCAACCAGTGCCAAGTTTTCTGAAAAAAAAAAGTTGCAACAATATTGCACAATTTTAAGTTTCGAAAACCTTGAGAATTTTAACATATGTACCTATATTTAAAACAGACTGCCTTTCGGAATTTGCAGGCTGTATAAATCCAGGATAAAGCTTAACCTGTCTTTATTCTCAATCTGACTCATATCCGTTTAGCCGTTATAGAAGTAGTGCGAAGAAGTAAAAACATTGGCACTTACGTTATTAGTTTTATTGAAATTTGGAATGTGCGAATGTTGTACATGTATTTTATTTTAGGTTCGCACAGATAACGTCGTTTATCCTCATTCACGTCCGTATCAATGTGTAGGTGAAACGGTGATTCATTTTCACATAACAATAAACGTAAGGATGAAATACATTTTATTTAAGGTTGATTCTCACTTATATTAATTTTATTATTGTCTACCATTGAGTAAAGTATTCACAAGTCAATTGAAATCATCAGTTATATTAGAGGTGAATTCAAATCAATAATATACGTACCTAGGTATTCAATATTATTTAAAATATTAGATTTATTTAATTAAAATAGATTTATGTGTTTAGCTTTTCGTCAAGAAATTGTTGTTGGCGTAAATTCTACTTTGTCTAAAATTCAAATATAGAATACAATGGAATAATAAGCACTATTTTAGCAATTACCTTTTTTGAAGGTTGAAGGCGTAGTCATATCAATTTTTATTATATTAAAATCGGTTTAGAACATCGTCATCAAAAGGTAACATAAACGGAGGAGAAGGTGTTTCAATAATATTTCTCATGATGATACCTATGTATATAATTGACCTTATCGTAAATTTAACGTTTGTGAATTTGTCGTTATTTTAATATAATTAAATATTTCAAAAATGATTCATTCGTTTCAAACATCATTAACAATGATAATAATTATATAAATATTTAACGAAATATATTAGAACTTGGGTTAATATAGTCCAGCACAGCGCTTATATGGAAAATACTACTGGATAGAAGAGGCAGATTCCATGTGATTTCCATGTGATTTTGTGTATTTTGCTGATAACGTGAAAGCCCTTTCGTCATTTTATTTCCTTCATAGAGAAGTAATCTGTATTATCAAATAGTAATGTTATTTTTATACTTTTTTTCGTTTCTGATTATAAACACACCCCTAAACCATAAAACATTTCAAAAGAGAGCGCTGCGAGTGTGCAAGACAAACAAAAGAGTTACAACGGTACACAAGCAACACGATTTAACGATATTTATAATATTTATGTCGACGTACGCACTGTAAGAGCTTCTGTGCATCACAATAATGTACTCTCACGATCACTACACGTGACTTGAAATCATCGCAATGGATTCAATTCAGCTATAAATTACATAAAGCAGTGTGTTTATTTATAGACAAATGTTAACATGTACTACATATTAATGTCATAGAACTATTTTGATAACATACTAGCAGACTGCCTCGGTTTTACATGGATATGCCTAACTTTTTGGAAATTTAATATAGCCTATGCTCATGATTCCCAACAGTAAAAGAATTTTTCAAATCGGTCAAGTAGTTTCGTAGCCTATTCGTTTCAAACAAACAATTAAATCTTTCATCTTTATAATATAATATTAGGGTAGATTAATAAAATAACTGAGACTTTAAACATGTGACCAAAAATCTTACAAAGTTTTGAAGCGTAAACACGGTGACATCAGTTTATAAGAATTTACGCATTGTTATTTGTTTTGCAAGTTATTAATAGTTTTTCAAGGAATAGTGACAAACATTTTTTTAAATAAAAAAAAACTATTGACGCACAGATTCACGTTTCACAGAGTTATTAGGAGTATCTTATAAATACTAAATGAGAATTCTTGCTTAAATTTTTAAATGTTTATATTAGCGATTTCAGAAACCGCTTTAACGATTTGGCTGAAAATTTTCTTAGGGCTTTCAGAAGAAAAAGAATCGACAAACCTTTTTTTTACATCTGGGAACACAAGTGTTTTTGAGTTTTCAGTTTTCCAAGAAAAACCACTTTGAGTGATACTTTTATAGGAGTATAAAAGACAGGTAGAGTGACTGAGTACTAAGCTTTCATTTAATTTTAATACCTGTCACCGTCAGGCTCTTATCTTGTAAACAACACTACATTTTCAACTTTTTAGACTTTAATATTTCATTGCAAAATAGAAATAAAACTACAGAAATAGCAATTAGCATAGAATTAATATATCTTGGTTTCTCGCAAAGTATTTGAACATAATTGCATCTAACAATATCGTTAGATAGTAAGTAATCTAACAATATCGTTATATTACTTACTATCTATGTATGACTAATAATATCTAACGATATTGTTAGTCATATTAATGTCATTTGAAAAGCGTAGATAGTAAGTAACTGAGTATCGATATTTATATAATGTAGATTACATTTCAAACTTGTAATAGATTCACACATAAATAAAATGTATTTTATTAAATTGCTTACATCCATATTTGTTGTATCTTTAAATGTTGTAATTGTAGTAGTTGTTGTATCTTGATAATAATAACTGCCATCAATACGACAGCATAGGCTTCTAGAAGAACGAGGATGTTTCATCCGCAATATACCGGTACCTACTTATCTACCTACTCTTTAAATGAGATAATTGAAGGTAAATTGTAATAAAGTAATTTATATGTAGGTAGTTATTCATTAATTACTATTAGGTATGTATGAATAATTTTTTTCTTATATAATAAAAATATTTTTTTTTTTGGCTCGAATACCTCCGAGTTTTTCAAGTATAAACATGTTTTATCTGCGAAACAGGAAAATGTTTTTGTGATCGCGGATAAAACTCTCAAGATATCTCACTCGTTATTCTAGTTCTTGCGAAGACGCGGATTTCTCAGAAATTCTCTGATAAGGAAGAACACATCGCTGATTCTCGATCCTGCTTATGTGTTAACTGTTTTTATGTAATACACTTCCTTTAAACGTTTATTTGTTTCTTTGGAATAACACCGGATTCAGATGTATTTATTAGTAAGAATAAATAAGAAGGTTTCTCTATATTTAATTAATATACAGGTACTTCTTTCTTTATCTGCCAACCCACAGTGGGGCAGCGGGGTAGACGAAAAATGTCCTTTGCCCAGCAGTGGGACACTAACAGTCTGTTACTTTACTACTTTAGTTTTTATGTCTATAAAATTAGTAAATAGGAAAGAATCTGTATAAATCACAGTATTTTCTTAAGCAAGGTCACCTTACCCATTTTCGGCATAAATAAATTATCTGCCACACCAGTTGGATTGTGCTGACGTAATTATAAAATACATTGTGTAATAAAATAAAATCGAGAGATACGCACGCTGCGCCCGATCGCCTACGCATGCAATTAATGTAGTGGTACTTATCGCGTATGTGAAATAGGTTGGTGAGTTCCAATCTCTCCGGCATCAGTTCGTATAGCTACAACAATAGTCAATATACCTAATAAAGTACGTTGTTCGTAGTACGCATCGCTATTACGGCACGGAGCACGGGCGCGGCGCACGGGCATACTCGGGTCATTATCCTGACACATACAGATTATGTCAAGAAACGAGCGGCCTGCTATAGTTTTCTGAGTTGCATGATTCATTGCGTGTCTTGGGAGGTTGGATCGAAATGAATCTGTGTTGAATGTTCGATGTAGTGCAAACTGAGTGTAGTGTTAGACGGTATTGTGAGGCATTGTTCGGTCTGCCGCTCCAACTGGCAAGTATAGTAAAATTGTAGTAAAGTGCTTGCGCTCGTGTTTGTGGGCGCGTTCGTTGGACGCAGGCATTTCGAGCGCTTTGAGAGCTCCTAAGTGGTGTTCACCTCTTCGTGTTAGAGGTAAGTGTTCATGGTGCAATTACATTACAATGTATCTTATGTCGGATAAAGGAAACATTGTATGTCAGTGTAATTACAATGTAGAGTCTTGTACGCGAAGCTGTGATATGTTAATCTTTGTTTATGTCATTTTGTGCACAAAAAAAATCATATTTCCTCATGACAAAAATAAAAAAAACTTACAATTTTGTTTTCACTTTAAAAGACAATAAAATATTTCGACCACGAGATACATAGATAACTAATCCTCAATTAATTTACACGTTTGGCATATTTTAAAGCATCTCAGCTAGAGATTAAACGCTTAATTTATTCGAGAAAAGGTAATTTGTTCATTGTTGCGTTTTAAATGTGGTGTTGAGTCGGTTTGAGGCTTAAAGCTGATTGAAATTAATTGCGAGGCTCAAGGTTGCCGGGTCAACGTCCTTGTCGCGCTCTGCACAAACGCAACTACCTAACCTCAGCTACTAATGCTGGGACACTACGATATCGATAAAATTTAATCGTGACGTATTAATGTTGAAAAAAAATCATTAAAAAAATCGAACATGTGTGTGTGTAAATGTACAATGTACTCTACATTGTGCATTTACACACACACATGTGCTTAGTTGTCCATGATGTCCATCATAAATGTGGACATCACTTCGTCCATAATTACAATATGGTATCTTAGTAGTTAGTAAATAATCTTATATGATTAACGTGCATTGGAGAATTTAGGAAAACAACTTTAACTAACAACATTTTCATGGTAATTTGCACAAAATTTTCTTCTTTTCCTTTCTTTAGTTTTCCTTTGATTTCGTAATGTACAGTACATTACATACGTTGTTTTTTTTTTCAATTTTCCAGATGCAATTGTTAAGTAAGTAGATTTATTAAAAGAGCTTAAGATATACATAGTACTTTAAAGCTTAGTTCTTCGTAAACAGGTCTGTATTCGTTTTCCAACTGCCACAACATCTTTATAGATCTAACCAAAGAAACCTTATAATGTAAACTTTTGGAATTTCTTTATTTACGTGGTTTTATTTTACACTTCTGGCGAAGTATAGATTTCCAGTTCTAAGTGTCTCTGAACTAAGTAGCTGATAGACAGAGAAAGACATGGCGAAACTGTAAGGGTTCCGTATTAACTAAAGAAACCTCATCATTTCAAATTCATCAACTATAACAAAATCAGAATAAAATCCCAAAAGTATCAATTTTTAAGCCACATTAATTTTATGATTTAAAAAGAATTTTGATTAGTTAACTGTAACGACAAACTAATTTACGAAGTTCTAAAATAAGAAATAATGAAGCAATAATAACCCCAAAAATATACTATTTTAATATTTTGTGTACCGAAAAACTTAAAACATATAAGTCATAAAAACATATTACAATAAACCAACAAAGGAAAAAAAAAAACAAAAACGCGCTTAACATATTATACAAATAAGAATATAAATGCAAATAATATATTAAAAAGTTCGCATCGATCTATGTTATCGGGGCATCACTAGCGCTACCGCGCTACGCGATCCGTGCGCCCGCGCCGCCGGCAGCCTCGCGATAATTGACTAATTGTCGGCAATCATTTGTTTAGCGACTTCAGCCGCGTATTTAATAAGTATCAACGATTCGCGCTACTTGATGCTATTTTAAGACATCGTACGCTGTCCCAGTTTGTCGTGCTATTATTATCGCGTACGGCTAACGAGCAACTAAGGATCCAGATAACTTTAAACGCTACTAATTAGACGGACACGATAAACGTTCGAGTGGACGGACGTTTTATCAGTTATTTTTGTGCAATGAGAAGTAACTGGAGTAATAACCCCTGATTGCTGATATTGCATAGCCAGATTTTGAGTAAGTAGACTTATTTGTTTCATTTGTCTTTTTTAGGTTACATACACGTTTTAAGACAAGTTAATGTATCTGTTCTTTCAATATATACCATGTTTCAATAAAATTAACCTATTTAAGTTAACCTGTACCTACACAGATGTCGATAAGCGCCTTAACACATGTAAAACCTTTATAAAACCCGTAGATATGCTAATAGTCGCAGATGTGACTCTACCTGTTGTGCATAACAACAGTAAGTGTTTAGTTCAAAAATAATTTCCAGACTTTTTATGTATATATAAATAGAAAAGGAAATGTGTGAAGCTTTTCATGTAATCAAATCAGCGTTGTTAATATGAAATCAAAATAAAAAAATTCTGCATTTAGCAGGTTATGTAAAACATTGCTAAAAGGCGGTGATGTAAGAACTATCACTGGAAGCGAGTACTTATTGTTTGTTTAGCCTCCTAATGTATTTTCACACGGCACATCGATTGACGTAGCCACGGAATTATTCACAGGAAAAAATACCAGACTCGGGAAATTAGCATTAAATTACCAGAGTCCGAATTAAATTGCCCTTTTTATTGCATTATTGATGTTCATATTTTCACGCCAGATGTAAGGAGTACCTAAACAAGTAGAAAAATTGTGAAAAGTAAAGAAAAAGGATTTTTTTTGTTAAATTTAGGTACACTTCTTAACAACTTTTAACTTATTACTTGTACATCCTTTTATAAACACGAAACGGGAATAAACACGAAATCGCTGCACCAAATTCGATGAATTTTGGTAACAACTTCTTACCTCGCTGAAAAACATAGACTACTATTTTGCAGCGAAAACCGACATCTATGTTGGCCAGGCCGCGGGAAAAAGCTATGCTTTTGAAATTAAATTAACGAGTACCATTAAACAAAGCACAGCCATCATTATTGTGTCTGGAGGCAAAACAATTTTTAGATATTTTTGGAACTGGAACCTGGAACGATTTTAAAATCCCTTTTTAAAAACAATTTAGATGATAATATGAATACAAAAAATTGTTAAGGAACACTATCTCATATCACACCATTTATGATATAATTTTCTTTTACTAATAAAAAATTCGTTTATGAATTGCATAATTAATCATACTAATATTAATTACTTACCTATATTTACGGAACAATGATTACGCAAAATTAACTTACACGTGGTCAGGCAGAAGTCTGCATAATACAGCGTCAGCAAAATATACAATATCTTTTAGAAACAAGACATGGTAACTAGGTACGTACATTTAGGAAAAGTAATTAAAATTAACGGGAAACTCGATTTAAATTGAATTCGATTTATTTTGGGAATCCTAATCAAAATAAATGACATAATAATTCGAGAACTTTCCGTGAATTAAATGTTGTTAAAACCTATTAAGTTTTATAAATGTTTTTAAATTATTATACCGATCGTATTTGAATGACAGTATATTGAATTTAAATAAAAAGTTGTTACAGAATGTGTAAGGCATACCTGCACATACCTACTAGTACATGCCATGAATTTCATAAAACATTTTTCTTAGTAACATAATATCGTTATTTCTGCCTTTTATTCTTCCAAGTTTAATTCTTCTGAACACGGTCTGTTTACTATTTTCTACAAAAGTTTAACAGTAATATAAGTGCTATATTTTTATGTATTAGAAGAATTACGAAGACATACTTAGAGGTGATATAAGGTGACACACATTAGAATCTATGTACTTACTTGGCTGATAACTTTTGACACACCTACACCATTGCTACTGGTTTTGACACAACTTTACTAATCACAAATTTAAAAAAAAGTCCTCCGTCTCAAAATTTTGTTCTTAGACGTATGGATGGAAATGATGGAATACCTAAACATTTCTTATTGTTACAGCATATCTTGCTCTCATAAATAAGGGGTAGTGTTATAATTGAACCTGAAACTAGCCCCTTTATCTTGGTTCTCTTATTATGGCAAATAATAAATTTCAGTGGACTCGAGCCACTTTCGCCAAGTGCTGGATATATGTATGTAGGTACATTGTTAGAGGTTTCTTACCAAGTTATTGGATTTGTCCATTTATCTTATTCTCACTTATTTTATGAAATTGTTTTGTATGTCTAGAAAGTTTAACAGACTTTCGGTTTTGTAAAGTTTATTCCACTAACTGCACCAATGGGTGAACATTTTAATGAACATTTTTATTCATATATTTTTCCAAATAAAAAGATCCCAAATCTTAAACACGTAAAAAGTAATTTTGGACCTGCCATATTAATAATACTGATTTAAATACGTCGTGACTGTACCAAAATTGTAAGTAGCATATAAAAAGCTATTTAACAAGACAATGAATGATACGTGATGAACATACATTTGTGACGAACTTTCATGTACATTTCTGGAATTATTTAGATTTTTATATTCGTTATTTAAAATATACCTATGTATTTATAAGCTTACACAATTAGGTACTTCATTGATAATGTTTGACGATTAATCTGTCATAAAATTCTTCATACTTCTATTTTAAACGGTCCTTGTGTTCCTGTAGTTTTAGTTGTACTGTTGATATGCGCATATATATGCGTAAATGCCAATGTAAGTAAGTTTGTCACCTATGGACTAAAAAAG
>DVVJ01001711.1:0-10826 GCA_018234505.1 Junonia neildi neildi
TCACATCAATATAAATCCTATGGCCTCGATTTTTTCCCTCTTACTTCAAGTAACAAATAAGTTATCCATTAATCTCCCCATCAGTGTAATTCAGTGGTACACTAGTCGTACTTCAACGCATGACGGTGCCGTGTCAGTGTGCCGTGCAAGTTCCGCGTGCGCCCGATACCGATTCCACGAAACGGCATGCACACGGCTGAGAAAACAGCCGCTCGTTTGTTGAAAAGCCTGCTCAGATCTCAAATTAGTTTAATGAAAATATCCCAGTCATGATTGAATGCGATTCGCGGTTCTCAATCACTATAATCTTGACGTTCGAAAATTGATTGAATTTCAACGTCAATTTTAACCTGATCTTCATTGAGGACTTTCTCAGAATCAAAATCTTAAGTAAAAATTCTGTCTGGATTAGATTAGAAGAAACAACAATAAGTAAACATATAAACGTTTGTTATTATTTGTAAATTGTATGTAACTAGGTATCTCCGGGTGGGTTAGTTAATTTTATTTCATAACAACGCGATTTTGTAACATGTTTTTGAGTTCCTGCACTTGGTAACGAAACGAAACTAGAGCTGATGTAAATAACGATGTACTGTCTTAGCCGGATCTTTAGCGTCATATTTTAATTTGTTACAGAAAAAAATTGCACATTTTTAATAAAAATATTAAGTCACTCAACAATTTCGCAAATTGCAATTACTCATAAGGAAAATATATGTTAAAAAATAAGAGACTGTGAGTTCAGCAGTAATTTCTTTAAACCAAAACAAACCCATATTTGGCAATCAAGAGCTTCTTCACCCGACCAAAGCATCCGGTTACGTAGTGATAATAATAGATGTTTAAAATTAAACATTTTAATTAATGTAAATTTTACGAATATAAATTATCATTAAATACGATAGCAATTACAAACGCTAATAATTTTTTCACACTGTTTTTCTCGGCAATTATTGCACCGTTAAGAAATCCGAAGTACAAATTTTCGCAATGTTTCTTTTATGATTTATAATTAGTTGTCACGCATGTTTGACGAAAATGACAATTTCAGTGGACCTCATTATAATAGCAATTCATCTAAGAGTTTGAGACACGCTACAGAGTTCCGTTACAAGATCTCGGAGAAGCTCGAACATAATCATTTCCCTATTTTTAGCGACCAGGAAATGAAAACGGTTTTAACATAATATCATAACATCAAAATGTTCCTCATGTTTATTTTGTACGATAAAATTATTTACATAACATTGTAAGTGCAGTGGGTTTCAAAGTAACTTCCCCTCTCAAAATTAAAGTTTCTTCTACTCCATTTTTGACTTGATCTACTTTTTAGATATGCCTGATGGTGTGCCCTTTTTTTGTTATTGCCACTGTAAAAGTAAGATTTGCCAATTCGATCTCCTTTATTGCAATTCGATCTTCTATATTGTCTTAAAAAAATACCGACCGAATTGATAACCTTTTTGAAGTCGGTTGAAAATTATTATAATTGATGTGCTTAAAATTCCAATCATGCATACGCTGCGTTTGCATTGTCCCAAATCTATCTATCAACTATTGTTGTGACAGGACACTAATTGTTTTCTTCTAAATAATTATTTATATACTACAGAATCAGAATTTTCTTGCACGATCAGAAATATATCTATAGTGTAGTCATAACTTAATTGTTAGCAGCTGTCGTGAAGTATGTGACTTACATTGCTTCACAGTACTATTGCAAAGTTTCCAAGATCACTTTCGATATTTTCATTACTTCGGTCTTCCACGACCTGCGATATTTTCGTGATTGCAATTGAGATTCATAGATGTGCGTTATTGGAGTCGACGCGTCGTCTATAATTAGCGGCCACAGATGGCCTCAAGCGATTGACCCCAATCCGGCCCTAATGCCCACTAACATCGGAACGTATTTTTATCACTCCATGTCCAGTACGCTCGTCTGATTATTTTTGCTCTAATAACGCAACGTCTTTAATGTTGTTTACACGCCTGGCTTGCTTCGGTTCTATCGTGTCAACAATAAAGCGCATTTATTTATTACATTATCGAACCATTTCAAATTCTACGTTAAAGTAATATCAGATAACAATTCTGAATTTCTATATTGGTGCTTCTTTATCATAACGGTCTTGAAAATTCGTATCGATTTTGATACCTGAAATTACTCCTTTTAAAATCTTGCGAGATCAAGATAAATCACTTAATTTCATAATAAAACTCATAATAAATTCATAATAAATTGTGAGAATTATTCTAGAATAAATTACAAGTATTGTAAAACACTTTACTGATAACGTTGATAATATTATTATTAACTTGGCTTATTCAATTATGTTTTTAACATGTTTGTCAGCTTGTTATGTGTTCTTTGCATAATAGTACAAATATTATTCATAAATGTTAATCAAGGCAATAGCATTGATTTTTAATTATAGTTATTTATAGTTCTCCAGCATAGCAATACATATATAGCCACGTGTAAATATAACACCAGTTTACCTTCGAACGCCATCGCCATCAAATGTAACTGGCGTAAACGTAGCGTTGGGAATAAAGTCTGTACTCGGTATATCAATTTTTACTTTTGCTTCTTTCGTAAGATCACACACGCCTTCACGTTCACGCTGTGTTACGTCATCCCATATATGTTTACACAAGTTTCGCCCAATTGGTGTTTAGGATCCATAGCTCACACCACTGACCCCGATTCCCTCGCTTGTACACGAAATGAGCTATTTTATTTTCTCTTTGATCATTCGTGGTATACCACTCGTCTCATGTTGAACATATTTTTTGTTTGATTTTTACAACGTTAATTTCTTTTCTTCTTTTAGTTTTTGTCTTTGCATTCTTTTGATCCCACTATTTAATAATAAACATCTTTGCAATTAATATTATTTCATCGTCTGATATTTTTATCGTAACAAATTTTATTTTGCTCTTTACAATTTCGGTTAATTTCAATTATCTTTAATAGTATTACAATCTACAATAACTCCAATGAACACAGAAGTCGTTCCCACAAACCGTTTCCTTCATTAAGGGCGATTATACATAAATAAACGTGCGCTAGTAATTTTTTGTGTACTTTAAGTGCCGCCGTATGCTAATTTGCTTTGTGTACGTGATTTGCATGAACCAGGCGTGACCTGTCGGGACTAAGAATAGACACGGAAGGAAAGCTGGCCCCGTTGTGCCACTGGAGTAGAGACACGTGCTCAAATGATTACACTGTCGATTGCTTAGCTGCAAGATAAAGATTAGCAGACGTCAAGGGTCACGCGAGGCCGTCGCGTGCCGACTACGACCCGCGAGAACTAGTAGCACTACAAATGGCCCTTTATTTTCACACTGCTTTAAAATCGTGAGCTATAAAATGAAATGTAATGCCCTATTTTCTAAATGAGATAAGCTTTCTACGAGTACAATTTATGTTTTGTCGCTTATACTAAAGTGTTCCTATACAAATATTTTGAAGAATAGTTTTATTTCATCTAAAAAATAAAAATATATAAACAGTTCCACTAACCGCTACAATAATATTTGCAAAAATATAGAGCAAATAATTATTGAAAACATGAAAGAGATTACAGTATCAATATCTAAATGTTACATTTATCTGTTATTTGCAAACACCGTATATTTCCACGTTTAATCTGTTAGTGGAAAAATACATAAATTGTTTATATAAATTATCCAATTACTATTATTGATAGATTTATTCGTACCTGTCGATGTCACGATACCTTGCGATGATATATCTAGATGATATATCTATAATAGTATATGATACTATCAGATGTTATTGTAAACGATGTTTTTCCGGAAACTGTCTTACAAAAATAACTAGCCTACTTATTGTATTTTTGATGTAGGTACTTTGTTTCAGAGCTATAATTATGTACATAGATTTCCATTATTTATTCTGGCTTCAATTATAAAACTTAAAGTTTATTATTTTTACCGCATTGTTATTTCTTTTAACTTCTTCGTTAAATTGGAATCTTGCTAGTATTTTACACAAATAGATTTTCATCTGACCACCGCTGTCTTTTATTTTTGTCTTTAATAAAACTATTAATAAATCTCAATGTTGGTGTTAAACAGTAGCTATTTTTTCCAATACATTGTATATTATTTTTTCATGACATTAAAAAAGAATATTTTACGATTTCACGATTTAATTTACTCCAGTATAAAGTTTACTTTTAAATTGTACGGAAAAGTATCACCTGCATTTAACTTTGTCCTATCAACTTGTCTGTACGCTTTCCTTATTATCATAAAAACTAAATATATATGCCATTAATCGTTAGTCACCCTCGGTAATTGTCGGTTTCCGTGTTCAGTTCTTTCTTAACAAAAACGTATACTCTACTTATCGGAGACATAAATGTCTCGCATTCACATTATCGTAAACACTCTCTTGCTGTATTTAATTCGTATAATGCTTGTATATTGTATTATTTGTATCTCGTCCTTATAGTGAGGCCAAGGAACCTTTCCATCTCCATAAGCACTTTTAATGATGTTTTCATCGCAGAGGTCAGTTCTCGAGATATCAGGATAAGTGGGATGATTCGTCTCGTATCAGCGACGTACACTTTGGGTCAAGAGTTCCACTGTTGTAATGACCCTCGCTTGTTTTCACTCGTCTGTAGTTATCGCTTGATAACTTTGCGACGTCAATGGTTGTTTACTTTGTTTTTTTTTTTTCTTTTTTTTTTATTGGAGATGGGTTTAAGTTGAATTGCTGTAATAGGTTGTAACGAGGAAGTCGATAATATAGTCAGCACATCCGAAGTTCGTGATTATTTCGTGTTTTCCTACGTTTGTGCTTATCTAAGGCTGTTGTATACTTTATTTGCGTGTAACTTTAATTGTTATTACCATAATTCTAATGTAAGTCCTATTGATGTAATTTGGTCGAAGTCAAAACTTAAAAGTTAACTAAGTTAACAAACTTGTTATTCAGAAGCCACAAAATTATATCAAAGAATAAAAATGAAACAGGTGATAATAAAATCATAAAAACAAATAATATAACAAATTCTGGGAATTGTTATTACTTTTTTATTTCACTCTAGCATAATTGACATTTAATGTAAATCTATTTCGTAGACGAGTTAATTAATTTAATGGCTAGTAAAAACTCTACGCATTGTAAACACACTTCTAACCAAAACAGTAATTAAATTGTGTCATGTACGAAAATAGAACAGTTCTAGTCAGCTGTGCGAATAACTCAAGAACAACAATAACGAGGTGCTATCACGGCAGTGTTTGAACATATGGTTTCTATATAACTCATCTCGGCAAATGTTTGAGCAAATTTTTTGTTTTCGCGTTTTAATGATAAACAAATTTACGCGAACATACATTACTGCTATAATCCGTACCTGTTTCGATGCTAAGAATTCATTCTTGTACACTTGTTTACTTACATTTAAATACATGTTGATTTTTTATATTACATTCATTTGATAAATTACTAAATATAAATTAATCAAGCACTTGTTTTTTATAGGTATACCATTTCAGTCTTCACTTAATTAATAGAGATAGCATAAATTTCACAAAATAAAAACAATAACAACGGTTTGTTTATCATTAAATTGTAAACAAAAGAATTTGCGTATTAATTGTGTCATTAGCAGCACGCCAACGTTTCGTCGTTGTTTTTTTTATATTCAATTGTATAGCATCGCCGCTTAATACGGCGATGATGTCACCCAAGCATAAAGTTTACGGTCGCCACTACGTTTTGACTCGCCGTCGTGTTTACGTCCACTCGCCAAACCTGTTGTTTTTTATTCACCATTTGAATATCTTATTATTTTTCGATACGTCGTTGTTTTTGTTTTTATTCTATTTTAATAGTTCCCATGCGGATATCTATCCACTTGGCAGCTTTACTGTTATTTATCTTGTCGATATTCAATAGATTTTCTCGATAACGTAGTACTTTAGATACTGTATCTTTTTATTTGTGGATCGAATGATTTGCCAATTTCGAGTTCGCAGTAGCCTAAATAAGTGGCAAAATTTTAAACAATCACGCGTTCACCGTCTTTCGTTATTGAGTTCCGTATTGAAAGTTTAGCAGAACTCCTCGAGCAATCATTGTTCCCGCCGGTTCGATCACCGTTTAATGCAACCCGGCAGGTTTTTATCTTATGCCCTTGGGTCCATTATATCATCGCATTCTGTATTTTTGTACGTGACTGCGAAAAAGTTCACTGCACTCTCGTCGGGGACATTGCACTGATTCCGATTACTCTCCAGCTAACTGTCGGTCCGCTGTTTTAATATCAATAAAATCAGCTCGCTCATCTTATCTCGTCCTCCTAACATATTTCTCGTGCTCTTTATCGTTATCTAATTTACCCACTAACATGTTTGCGTTGACACTGCGATAACTGCCTGTTTAATTTATGCCCGTGCTATTAGCGGATGAGTGATGTGCGTCTAATCGTCAGTTTCCTGCGCGCGCAGGTTGCTTCCATCTTAGAAACGATCGAGGTGGCCAATTGACTATCAATGTTGTTCGATTACAATGGACCTATCGGCGCTCCATCAATCTAAACGCCTGACGCACTGCTACCGAGTAGAACTAGCGAAATCCAGTATCGTTGAAGATTTTAATTCTTTCCTTCTAATTGAAGGTCGCAGCCACCCACGTTAATACAAGACCACATCACTTAGTTTATTTTTAATCGGCGCTAATTTTAATGTCAGAACACTCAGCCGAGACCACATTTAGTGCTATGTTCATTTACACGAGTGTACCTTGACTCATGCACGTCATAAAATCTAGATTCCATGTAGGCGGACAGAAAAATAGCTTGTTGTGGTGAATGAGGAGACACATTTTTCGAATTGCATCTGTTATTTATTATTGGCAACACTCGCAGCAAATAGATTTAATGAGTATCTTAATAGATTTTCTTTGAGCGCATATTGTATCCGCATTCTTACAATAATATTATCATTAAAATTACCTCGGTTAATGTCAGTTATCCTTATCGAATCAATAATTTTATACTGTGGTTGATGTAATCTGTTATAGAGTCATAACAAAGTCTTTTGTTTGTTCTTCATGCTTATTTCAAAAATAGATTGAGAACATTGTGCCAAATACCCTCTAATTGTCAAAGTTTGTTGGCCGACCACTTTTATGTACATTTTGAACATTTGAAACATTAATTGATAAAACCTATTTACGTTGCGGATAACGGTCGCAACATTCTGTACCTAAGTAAAGCTCTCACAAAAATGCAAAATCAATCCTTATAAAATTTTAGGATAACCGAAGTTCTTTCTTTTGTTTGTAATCTTCGACGACTTGTTATGTTTATTGGACGAGAACAACTGCATTCAGTTTTTAAAAAATCAATAACTTTAAAATAAAGTTTTTCCTTATGAAACGTGTTTATTTCAGCCAAAGAACAAATATACGGTTCACGATGACACCAAATATAGACATATTCGCTGATGTTTGTGATGTTATTAGATCGTTGGATATTTTTCAATCTTATTAGAGCTTCACTAATTGACCGCGATTGCTCTTGCTGCTAGGAATCGTATAATTTATGATTAAAACGACTCTACGTAATATTTTACCGGCAAATTGCAATATCTCAGCGTATAAGCGAAATAAACCCAAATAATGTTCGTTCATAAAATCAGCGAACCGAAAATATTATATCAATTTACATTTTGTTTTGTATGCGGCAAAAAAATACATCTACATATAAAATCTGAAAATAAGACCTTTGTTGATATCGGTGTTGTCGAGTACAGGATCCACATGCGGATCGCGTGGCGATGACGTGTGCGCCGCCATTTTAAATAGGGCATGCGCGAGCGCAGACCATCAGTCGCCCGGTAGGACGCGTAGACGATACTCGATCGCGCCAATCGCAAGTCGCATATTGTCCTCAGTCGCATTTCAGCCGTCGTTGGCTCACGACGCGTATCTAGTAACCCTGAAAAACAAGTTCAACTCTGAAACATGATTGACGTTATTAAACCTCGTGATGGTTGCCTCTACGAGATCAGACAAAAGGGTCAGAAGGAACCCTGTTACGTGGTCGTGCCTGATACAAAAGTACGTTGTTATTGTATAAATTAATTTATGTGGGACATTTATTGCGTGTGCGTTTAAAATATCGACGTGTCGGCCTTAATTAATAAAATATTTTTGTGTTGCGTTATACTTCTCGGTTTACATGTTTTTAATTAAAATAATCCATATTTAGCATGTTATTTTACAGTTCATTGATTACTGAATTGCAAAAATTTTGAAAAACCTTTTAATTTTTTTTTTAATTTTGAAGTTTATTTTTCTCGTGAATTATTCTAATAGTATTTTTCATTTTGTTTCAGGATCTGGTTAAGAGCCACTTGATGTTTGCGGTGCGCGAGGAGGTGGAAGTCCTCAAGGAGCGCATCGCGGAACTGATGGAGAGGATTAACCAGCTCGAAGTGGAGAACAGCTACCTGCGGGCGCACGCCAGCCAGGACACGCTGGCGCAGCTGCCTGCCGCGGGCGCCAAGCCGCCGCCGCAGCCGCAGGGCCCGCAGCCCCCGGTCTCGTAGGCCTGACGCCGCCCGGCCTCCCCCCCGGACCCGGAACCGGGGAGTCATTATGGCTGTGCTATGTTAATTCGTACGTTAACGAGGGACGACCGCCGCTCCGCCGAGGCACGCGGACGCCGGCCCGTTCGCGACGGACCGTACGCCGTACGCCGTTCGTGTCTAGTTAACCCGTCACCACCGCGACGCCCCCGAGAGGCCGCCGCGCTCGAGCCTTTCATTCTATTATGCTTGGATTTATAGAAATATATTTTTTTCCGTTATTTAATCTTTAGGGTGCAGAATCGTGCTAACTGCCGCGCTTTAGCTACGCGTCTCGGCAACGAGTCCGTTTAGTGTAACGATGTATGACTATTTCTGTTCGTTTAAACGGTTAGGCGTCGCACGTATTCCATATAAGAAGTATCTCGTAAGTCGTGTGTTTATAAACGTAACGATAATTAAAATATTTGAATATATCTACGCATTGAACAATGACTGTTAATTTATTTTCTATAATTTTGTTAGGTATCTTAATTTAAGTTATTTATCGAGTTTTATAATGTAACATTTGAAAATGACATTGTTGTATTGTGGCCTCGGACCCGTGTGCACGGATGCGCAGGTTCGTCCGGCGCCGGGGGCGAGCGCGAGATGAACGAATGACTCAATAGATTGAGTTCTGATCTAACTGTTTCTTAGCTTTATACGATAGATATTAAAAGCTTTGGTTGGTTGGACGCGTACAATTAAGATTCCTTCATCTCCTGCTGAATGTTTTCTATATTATTCCTAAAACACAACCGCTAAATTAAAATGTTAAGTGAATCAACTAAATGAAAAATTCTTCCTAGTTTTATATAAAGGAAAATTCGCATATTGTAATTGATTCACTAAATTATATCTCATTGATGTTAAATTATAGATCATGACTAGTAACTATAAGAGCGCACTGTGAGATGGAATCTCACAGTCGATACTGTAATAACCAAGATTTTTCGGCACACGAAATCCTCGGCAACTAAGTCTTCTTAAACGATCAGTATTTAATACTATTTGTCATGTATATCAACCACAAGATACGTTCATCACCCCAAGAATAATGATCTGTCTAGAGTTCTTGAATGTGTGAATTTTGTCCTTTAGTTATACTTTTAATTAATACAGTTAATATAATGTTTGGATGTATTCATCTGTAATTGATGTTAGAGTAATGAAGAGTCGTTAATTAGTCGTTGCGAGGGTGTAGCCTCGACTACGCTGGCTTTAGTGAATTTTGCACGCTGAAACTATAAAGAAAAAAAAAACTATTATTATTCCAGCCCTATACTTATACGAATAATAGAAGTTATAGCGATTTAACATTGTATTTTTTTAATGATTAAAATTGTTTGTATATAGTACAAGTTGTAATAGAATCGTGAGTTGGTATGTAAATAATGAGAGTGTTTGGAGGCAAGGGAATTGTCTAGAAAGGATGTAGGACGCTCCGCGAGACGTGTCTATATGTAAGTTAATCTGCTGTATTTAAACCGCTTTACTGTTTATCGTCGATTAATCGAACAAAGTGGCTGGGCCCGGTCGTGTGTATCGTATGTATTAAATGGATTTATTAATATTCTATACGAGGGCAAGCCCAGCGACTGTTACTATCGGTAGATTAGTATTTTGTACAAGGCAACGTATGTGTATAGATGTTCTATGAGATCGTCTTGATTATTGTGAATATGCAGTAATTTACTCCATTATTAGATTAACGATATATGATTCTGATATTGTAAATATACTGTTAACAGAATGTCCAATGTAGCTTATGTTGACCAGAAGGTTCCTCGTACCCAATAAATGCAAAATTAATAGAATGTTGTTTGTTTTTCTCCGTTATTTACACCCTTACCCTATCCTTTAGTATGATTATTACAATCAATTAAAAAATTAATAAATATCAAAGAAACTATAGTTTTTCATTTTATAAAACAACAAAGTGATATCTCTTGCGACCTGGATAAATGGCAAAAAGGCACATATGTTCTTTTAAAAATTTTAAACATGAAAAAATGAATGCAGTGGGAGTAAACTATTTACTGATCGTATTGTCTTACGTAATATAAAATTAATAAAGGATATTCTTCCAATTTTTCTAAAAATCTTGGGACAAACATTTATTTTAAACTTAAATATCAAATCAAAAATTCGCGGCACAGCGGGATTTGAACCCGCACCTTCTGCCTTGCCGGGGCAGG
>DVVJ01001712.1:0-10824 GCA_018234505.1 Junonia neildi neildi
CGCCCTCCTGAGAAGGGCTCCGCAAGCCACGAGCGGAGCAACGCACGGGAGAGGCCGCGGACGTGCTGCGAAAGCGACCCAGTAGCCTCTCCGTTTTCCGTGCTGTGGCGGCCATCGCCGCATCATCGCCGCGGCATCGGCCATCAATAAACATAAAAATGTATCTATAGATCTAAACAAGAATCGCAAATTATTTATTACAAATAAAATCCAGACTCGGACAGAAGCATAAAAACTATGTACGTACGCAGAAATTTTACGCAGGTGAATCCGCAGGACACAGCTAGTTACCAATATTTCGGAACCACACCTTTTCTTAACTTTTGCGCAAGTGTGACCAACGAAAAATCAATGTCATTTTAAGTGGGCCTTGCCCATAGATTGTTATTAAAATATGACAAGTACTTTATAGACAGTTTATTTATTGCTAAAGAGAATTAAGACATTAATCATTGGAAGCAATTAGCAGTAATAGCGAGTTTGGAAGTAGATAAACGTGTAATCGGATAACAATATTTGACTAAATATTTTGGAGTAGGCGTCGCGTTCGGGTTAAATTTTATGCAGAGGTTATAAAAGTTGTTTTAATTTTTACTTAAAGTTATTGGAGAATCATAGCTTATTGATATTGAAAATTTTATGGGAGGCAGGGCTGAAACATTGTTGGCTTGTTAAAACAGAAAGATAAAATGATTGAATTTACTATAGCACTGTTGGCTTCTTAAGAATAATCCTGTTGGTAGCAAAGTTTGTAGGTATCTTGTATATGTAGCACATTGCTCTTAGCAATAATGACATTTTTACTACTTAATTACTTGCTGTAATGTGTAAAAAAATAGTAGCAATAAATCTACTTTGGCTTTCTGAATGAGGAGACATTTTTAGAAATTTTAATCTATATAACATATTTTTAATCTTAATAATACATATCATATGTGCTATTTGTAAATAAAAGGATTATTTTTATAAGATGAAAAAAAATTCTTAGAAAATTGAAATTCTTAGGAAAATAAACATGAACTGTACTTATAATCAGACTTCCCATAATCACAGAAATTAAACGCCACTATTAGAAATTAAACACATTATATTTGGTTGCTTCATTATTTGCATTTATAAAGTTTTGATAGTTATTTCTGAATAAAGAATACCTAATAGCTTCCAAATTAAATCTATTTCGACGAAGCGAAATTTAGAATAACTAAACGATTTACAATAATGAACTGTGCAAACATTTCATATAATTCATTTGCAATTTATTCTATCTATATTGCACATTCGAAAACAGTTTAACATACAATAATTACTCAATTTCGAGCGGAAACAAATTGAAACTTCTATTGTAAAAATAGTAATTATTTATTTTTAATTTGTTCACAATTAAGCAGCACATATTTATAAATGTCATTAAAATAGTAAATTGAACTCATACAATAATATCATAAGTAATTAGACCGTTAACAAATTCAAAAGTCACGCGCAGAAAAATACTTTGATTTATAACAATATATTATGTCCACTGTAAATACAATATAATTGATTGCGCACTCATTAATTATTATGATTTTGATGAAGGAAATAAACCATTAGATTGTCGTGTTTTTATAACAAAATGTAACCTTTAGGGCGATATCTGTTTTTCATTGAATCTTTTGAAATACATGTTAGCTATTAACATACACAAAACGAACAATAAGAGGAAATGTTATAGACACATTTGTGTGTAATGTATATCGTAATCAAATTGTTAATATAATTTCGTTTATAATATTATTAGAGGAAGAGCCCGTTAACCTCAGACCTCTGTTATTTTATAAAAGCTGAAAATTTGTTAGCGCGTGGTCATGCATTAAAAGATTTGGGTTACAGCGGCTTTACAGTTTAAAATACCCCTCTACTTCCGTTATTTAATAAATACCGATTTTTTTGTATTATCTTGAGAATATTATAAAAAAGCACGTCATTCATCGGCAGGCACTTAACACCGTGACAAATCCTTGCCTCATCAAACCGTGACATCTAATATAAGTAGGTACCAAAGCTATTTTTACATGTAATACTTGAGAAATAATAAAATGATGTTTTCTCTCTCACACACACACACAAGTTTGTCAATCTTTCAGTTTTTATAAAATGACGAAGCTCTGGGATTCACGGGCTCTTCTTCTAAAAATATTACTTCAAATGATTTTAAATAAAGTAATAAACTATATTCGTTTTCTATGTGTTAAGAAAATTTTGAAATATTCAATAAAATGTAACCGCCATCATCATAACATTAAATTTTAATGTTGTTTTACGCAGGTGTGAGGTATTAAAGGAAAGGACAAGCTTATGTTCGTTGCAATCAAATTGTTACTGAGACCTCCCGTTGCGAAACGAATCGCGCTTAGTACTTGTGACATGCGTTTATCGAAACATAGCATTAATCAAAAACCATACAGTACTGTACCATACAAAACATTTGAAGCACCAAGCTTTAATTTGATGATTGTCTATTCAATGCTAACTTATGTGCATTCATTGAATTTATTTAATTTTAATTATTAGAGTTCAGACAAATTCAAAATTCAAATTAAATGTCGTTTGTTACACTTATCAATCTTGCATTATTCAATAACAAAACAACACTCACAATTTCATCATATAGGTATTTGATAAAAACAATAATCGAGATAGAAGATTTTCAGAAAAGATCATTTATTTTTATCATCCCTGATCCAATAGTTGTAGCCAATACGTACCAAAAGTATACGTTCAGGTGCAGGAAATAGTACTATAGAATCTAATCGCTGGACAGTTACGTTCAATTCCAATTTCCTTTAACTATGCAACGTTTTACCGCATTCCGTATTCACGACTCCCCTGAGAGCTGGACTCGTAAATGGTCAGCCCCATACTCAAAGATTAACAATCAGTTCGATTTTTAAATTTAAAACAGAAAGGATTTTACTCTTTCTGATTTTTTTTTATTTTACTTTTTTTTTTAAATTCGATTGTCCAATGTGATTTTTCGGATAAATGAAATGCTCTTTGTGTTCATGGGTTAGGATTAAATAAATGCAAAATTAAATATTTTGAAATCCTCGACGTATTTTTATACTCTTTAAAATTATAGAGAAATGCAGTAAATAAACTAACCCATTTGAACATGATCGGAGAAAAGGACACAAAATTATAATATAGTTTATTTATTTACAGTGAATTGAAGCTAGGCTGTATGGATGGCTGCAAGATGGCTAATAGATTTTAATTTCTACATGTTTGCCTAATAAAAATCGAAACATTTTTATTCGCAGCCCCCGATGGACTTTTTTGCTTATCAGACCTCGCGATTGCTACAAAAACATATAGCGTTTATATGTAAAATTATGATTTTAGAGCTATTTTCTCACTAATACTTAATAAATTGTTACATTAAATGCTGCTTAGACGATATCCAACAATGTTTATCTACAAAGTTCAAACAGCGAAGTTGCAGGCACTTAAAAACTAATTTGCTTAGATCGTTATTTCGAACTCAACGGACCGTTCGAATAAATAATTTACAACAAGAACTAAAACGGCTACTTTGCTCGTAACATAAATAGCTTGTCGCATCTGACTTTTAAATAAAGTTTGAATCTTTGAGTTGATAAACACTAAATAGTTGCATTGTTCAGACTTGCAGCGCCACTGATATCATTTCATTACGCCGTCGGGTAAGCGAGCGCTTCTGTAAATTGCCATGGAACATCAGACTCTGGACAATTGCTTTACAATTAAACGTTGCATCTCCGCTCGTTTTATAAATGTAAGATAAAATAAATGATTAAAATTACACCGTTGTGCCTTTGTGATAGTGTTTGGACGTTTTACGATACTGTTATGTTGCTGTGATGCTTTTGTTTGCTTGTATAGATTTTATTGCTAGTGTTATAGCTGTGTTTACTTAGGAAACACATTTTTAAGGTTCCTTAGTCAATACAGAATTATTATTATTTTGCTGCTTCTGTATATTCTTCTATCGGTCTGTCAATTCGCTTAACTTGGGAGTCATTACCTAATACGGTAGGTAATTAGTATGACATAAAACAAGTAGATAAAGCTGTAGAATGAAACGTTTACTGATCATAAATTCACTTTGAATAATCACAGAACGCGGAAAAGTGTAATTGTAATCTGTAAAGTGACAACACTGCATTTAATGATAACCTCCTCCTTTTTGAAGTCGGTTAAAAACTGCCTTGAGCTGGTAAAACTGACGCACGCGATAAGACTTTTAGAGTCCTCGATTATATCCTCTAATGCATAGCGTACCTGATCTATACCCCATTTAGCCAGCAGATGGTGAAAACGATCGCTTGATATTATGTAGGGACTGCGTAGTTGAATACTCAATATGCTATTTACGTAAAAGGGTTTATCGTTGATGGGAAATTCGATAATGCCGCGATGCCGCTTTGTGGTCTTATTTATAATATCGGGTGAATAAACATTGATATTTGTGTTTACTTCCAGCATAATTGAATATCATACTGTGTGAGCGTTCTTAAATCGATTCCCGATATAATCTGTTTTAATACGGTAATTTGCGGCTGTCACTTATATTTTAAAACTTTTCAAAATATAAATTGACAGTTAATACCCGATAATACGCTAATTGAATACATAATATGAATATAATGTATAATGAAATAAAATTTGGAAAATAATAAACATAACACTATTGCTATCACCAAAATGTATATAATATAAAATACTTAAATATTTATAGTAACTTAATCCGAATATGAATCTAAATCATATTAAGTAGCATTAATTCGATCACAACTTATAATATTTTAATTTATAATGCTTAAAATGTGTGCAATAATATACTTAAATATACCCATTCATAAAATCGAAATCGTTAAGCACGTTTTTACACAATATTTTCAATTACTACTTGACAAACAGAAGAATTCTTTTTTCGTGACTCGAGAAGCACTCATTCACCATTCGTTTTAATGCTAAAGGTCAAATAAACAAAACTTAACATCACAGAAATTTAAGATTGACAGATTGAAGTCAAGACCTTAAAAGTGGTTCAAGCTTCGATAACTACTTGATATTTTATTCATGATTTTGTATTCTTTCTGTTTGACAAAATTCACAGTACGTCTAAAATTCATAACTTCCAAGAAGAAGTTCGATTTTCGATAAGAGAGATTGTTAATTTCAATTATTCAAGTAGGCATGAAATGACTATAACCTAGAATTTAATATAATACAAATTGCATTACCTCAGCCGTGATTGACGCTTAGATTAGGTGCAAACCAATAATGACTAATCCACTCCGCCTGCCAATTTAATCAATTATGTTGAGCAGTTTGTGAATTTAGACTAAGGTATAGCATACATAATATTTTGCATTTTAGGTTATGTGTAGGTAGGTAATTTTAATCGACTTCTATATTAATTCGGTCGGTGTCAAACTTGGATCGGAAGTGGTCTGAGATGAACAAAATAAACATAACTTGCCTTACCTTATACAAATGACCCTTTAAACACCCTGTATAAACCTATATATTTTTACGTGTGTTCGCGGATACCTACATACCCTGGTCACATTATAAAGAGACCAGGATCTGATTATGGCATCCTAGAGAAATTGAGGGACACTTTTAAAAAGTAATAGTGATGCCTTGTGCATTTTGTTTATTTTTGTATTAACAACAATTTAATTGATATTTATACGACTGAAAGTTTTAGTAGCTTCCTGATTCACCTGTCCCTCCTGTCCACCTCCTGTGTTCCGCTAGTCGTGGCATCAGTCACTCTTCGCTGTATGGAAGCGCTTAGGGTCTAACAGACAACATGTGACTATTTTTTTTTCTTAACAATTTTATGCAGGCTAGTTTTTCAAAAATATGAATAACACACAATAGCCACAAATACAAGGACTTAAAACAAAGAGAACTTGAATCACTACTCTGCAACGGTCCTTAAAAAAACGACTGCAACGAGGTACTGAACCTTCTACTTCTGGAAGTATTTCATGTGCTTAAAAAGGCTGTTGTCATCTTTGTGCGTGGTCAAATAACAGATAAACAAAAACGAAAAGTGCTAAACGTTATGTGTAATAAACCCCTTACAAATGTTTTTTTGTTTCAGGATCTTAAAAATTTTAAAAAATATTTACTATTTAAAAGTATTTAGAATTAAGAAGTACCTACACATTTTCAAGAAGTTTTACATTGCTTGTTCTTGTGTGATCTAAACATTTCCCACTTATTTTATCAGTTTCATTTTCAAAGCAAATCCCTGGGGTCCATTGGACCCTATACAACTAAAAGTGTAAGTGTTCAGGCGCGACTAGCTAAAGGTTAAAAATAATCATTAATTGTTATTTGTTGCTATCGACAAATATGAAGCCAAATTAATAGCTAAAAAGAAATAATTACTGAATTGAAACATTCTTTTGTTTATTTTCTAATTAGCATTATTGTGACTACCTACTGTTTCACCAGCTCTTATAAAAAAAGAAATTAATTGGAAAAACTTCTTTCTTTATTTTTTGTTATACTTTAAGGTTAATTAGGTAAAAATTGTTATCGACTGATTATGAAAACAACTTCGCTGTTGATACAAATGAATATTATTTTAAAATGAAATCCCTTTAATCTTTATTGGGGTACTTTAGTCGTTGTGTGATAGGCTTTAGTTTAATACCATTTAATGGCACGTTTGTACGCTTCGCCTCTGCCGCGTCTGTGATTTGGAAGACATGTAAACCATGCGATATAATTAATGGATTACGCAATAATTTAATATAATCGCTTAGGATAATTCGCGTGATAAACGCCATAGTATTTCAAAGAAGATTAAGCTTCGGGATTTATGTTAACAATTTATTCTCATTAACGTCGTTTGAGTCATAATTAAGTAGTCTGTTTTCAATGCAATTAATTTTTACGAGGAACGCTTAAAATAATGTTACTTTTATTTACTACGATTTGATACACAAATGAAGCTTAAAATATAAATGTAATGATATGTATAAGGCAAGTAAATTATATACAATCATTGCTAGGGCACACTTTTTTTTTCGAGGCCTTCAACATTTACAAAAAATGCAGACTGAACTTTACTCAACGGGCCTTTTTTCTTCATAATACATCTTTACTTCCTAATGTCCCGAGACTAATAGTCTTTCATCTAAGCCATAATTGCAACAACTACAAGTTATAGCGTCCATGGAAAGTATCTCAACGTTCGCTACAGTAACAGGCATGCCGTTAACTGATGGGTATGCCAATAACATAGCTACATAGACGCCGACTAGTCATCCGTTAAATGTGAATTTCAGGCTTAATAGAATCGATATCATTAACTTGTATTGTATTGTTATATAAGCGACAATATTATATTGTCATTGTAATGATTATATAATTATGTTATATAAACCCGTGTAGTTATGTATATGTTGGGATATTTTCCTTTCATAAAATATTCACCTTTGAGTAGAATGTATCCTGATTATGTATGTATACAAGTAATTATACCTACTGTACGTCTACATCTGTGCCAAGGTATGTCCAAGAGTAGTTCAAAAAACTTATTATGAAATAAAAGGCATACTTTAATTTTTTATGTTACTTGCTAGCACTGTAGTTATGATGGTGAGTCATTAAACATTTAAAATATCGAGGATGGACGTAAATATGTAGCATTTGTTTTTATCGACCTTTTGTTCAAATTAATAAATAAAAATTATTACTCAAGTATAGAAGTCGTGCCAAGAATATCAATTGTGGAACAAAAACCTAGTTTTACGAGTAGCATTACATCTTGCATGGTAGATTTGGGTTAGCATATTTATATGTATCTAGGACACTGAACAACTTTCAGGTAATTCAGACTTCAAAAAGTGTGGAGGTTCTCAGTTCATTAAGGACTTTTTTAAAACAAGTAAGCGATATCTGGGCATCAAAAAGGTCTACACAAACGGGCCACCGAAAACAAGGCGCTTTTATTATTATAAAACGACTTTTTGTTATGTGGCCCTTTATGACCTGGTCTATAATTCATTTCAATTTAATCGTTGACTTTCGGGACTGCATTTCTTTAAAACGTTACATAAATCCTAGAGATTTTCGTGGAACATCTTGAATTACTAGAAGCGTACTTGTGAAGTTTTGACCTGACGTGTTTATGACAAACATCTAACATATAAAATGTCCTTTCCGTCTCATACATTCACCCGTGAAATAACGGAAGAAAATATCTTTTACTTAAAATTAACAAAAAATAATAAAAAATAGTGCATTATAGGCTCTTACTCTAAATTTTCTTCGACAATTTTTGTTATAGAAAATGAATCGACGTATATCTAACCAAACATCAGTTAAACTAGAAAACTATAATATTTCAATAAATTCCCACACAATTATACAGACCATTGTTAAAAAGAAAGGACGTTTTAACGAATGAATTTAAAAAGAATATTGGAACGCGACAAAGATTCGCAAGAAAAAAAAATGATAAATACAAAAACGAAGAAGAGTCACTTTCTGCATCTCATTTTATTGAATCCTTTGAATCAATACTTGTACAATAGAAGGCGAAAGACTTTTCAATGCTATAAATCTTGATTTATTCGCCGTCTGGAATCACTAGGCGCTCGACTTATTACCTATACGGAGACATATTCGTCTCTAGCCGATAGAATTATCCTTTCTGTTCTTACCGCTAAGATCTTTGCATTTTGCGGCGGCGATTTAACATATCCACTAAAATGGTTAAATTTAAAATTCTAAAACAAGTGCTCTCATCAACATCAACATTTAACAATGGTTTAATTTTTTTAAGGCCGGCAACGCATTTTGAAGCTCCTCTGGTGTTGCAAATGTCCATGGGCGGCAGTATTCACTTGCCATCAGGTGACCTGTCAGCTCGTTTGCCACCTATCCTACAAAAAAAATAATAATTAACTCATATATATAATTACATTAAAAGCCACGTACATTTTGGCTTTTATAGAATTTATGAAAAAATGTATTTAGGTATTTTGCTTTTTTTTAATACACTTCGCACTTAAAATATAAATCCAACTGCTCTTAACTAAACACAGTTCGTCCATGACTTCTTTTACTAAAAAAAAAAATTGTCAAATTTTTTTGAGGTTGCAAAAATTATAAAAATTCACCTATATTCAAATTTTTACCAAGTAGGAATATTTACGAAAGAAGAAATCTTGAATCATATGAATATTTATCCGCTATTCGCTTTCCATGGCTTTCTCTAATCCTATCATTAAATCTACGCCACTGAGAACGTTTTATTTTTATAAGAAACAGATACTTGGGTAGTGTACGTTACGTGAATCAGGAACAACTGAGCAAATAATGTCGAAGTCATGTGTTTTCAAAACAAACATTTGTCTCAAAGTGGCAGGGATGTGTACAAGCTTTTACAAGTAACGCTTTTGACGCAAGCTCTTGTTTGTGTTTTCTTTAACTTGCAGATAAACATTGCACTGATTATCAGATTGATACTGAGATGCTTATTTGTATTTATACTATTAGATATTTAAATCAGATAGTACGTATGAATATGTTTGTTTAGTAATGTAAGATAAATAACATATGAGTAAATTTACGTTGGATTTCAAAGTTAGCTCCTGAACATCCAAAGCACATATTTGCGAAATTACAATAAGCTGGTATTTATTATTAGACTTGAATTTTGTTAGCAATATTGTAATAAAAACTCATTTTTTATTTTATGCTTTCTTGACAGAAGCGTCTATAGATATATATTTTCTAATTTTAATAATGAGTTAATATGTATTATAAGCTTAAGTTCTTTAAAATCGGACAATTATAAGCTAAAAATCTTTAAAATCGGACAAACAATTTTTTGCTGCTACCCAAACCGTATAAAAGGGAGATAACAGATGTTTAAGGGGACATTTGCTTGTCGACATCCTGAGAGGTCGGATCTCTGGTCACGTGAGCCATTAAATTTCTCTTTTGTTTACGTTTATCGAATTGCTGTGTGTTTTTGTTAGATTGTGTACTTGTATTTTTTACTTTAAAGTGTTGATTGATGTTTTGTTTCCCAAAATAAATTGTAAGAAATTGAAATACAGAGCTTTTGTCATATTCGTTAATTTTTTTTTTAATCTTTAACCACTTCTGATCCTTACAGTATAACATACATTCATATGTATTAGAAACAATAGAAGAGATACCAATGGATATAGTTTGCCGTGTGAAGGCGATTGGCAGATGACATTGACGTGATGCCCTACATAATTCTGGCATAAATAAAATGGATATTATGAGGGAGAAAATTTTCAAATTTAGCCACAAAAATATTCAAACTTTTAAAATCAAAAATTTATGAGTATTTTTTTGTTTCTTTTGAATGTCAATTTTTCCCACGAAACCGTTGAAGAACAATTTTTAATTCACAATAAAAAATAATGAGAACAACATAACTATTACAAAAAGTTGAATTTTCTGTGAATACTAAAACTACTTCAACAAAAACGTTAACTATCCACGAACTATTAGGCACTGTTTGCAAATTTTTAAATGTAGACAAATTGTTCATAAAATTTTAATTACACACGGTCTTCAGTAAAATCTGTTCGAGTCGAACAAGCAATTTTAAAATGACAGAATGTTCGTTAATTTTTCGCTCGAATAATAATGAACTAGACAGAGAATGGGTAATGTTTGAACGAAATTATTGACGTTCTAGTTGGAAAATGTACTGTTAGGGTTCCGTAGCCAAAACGGAACCCTTATAGTTTCGCCATGTCCGTCTGTCTGTCTGTCTGTCTGTCTGTCTGT
>DVVJ01001713.1:0-10822 GCA_018234505.1 Junonia neildi neildi
AGAAAATGCGGTTTTTCATGCTACTTACAGCAAGTACTCAGTTATGTTTTTTTTTTAAATAGAAAATTTTCCAATGCAGTACAAAAATTTCTAAAGTTCATAGAGCAACGGGGATTAGCGCACGACGCAGCTTTTTTTCTGATTCTAAATACGTAAAAAAATATTACTAAAAGTGTCAGTTACAGCAGGATTGCTTTTTACCGTCGATATTAAAAGCTGCTTTTTAGGGTTCCGTAGTCAAAACGGAACCCTTATAGTTTCGCCTTGTCCGTCTATCTGTCTGTCTGTCCGCGGCTTTGCTCCGAGACCCTTAACACCAGAAAGCTAAGATTCGGTATGAGTATACATATACATCACGCCGAGAAAGTCGTACAATAAAATATTAAAAAAAATGTTTTCGGGGTGTCTCCCTTATGTGTGAAGTGAGACCATAATTTTTTTTTTCATTTATTCCATGTTGTGGGGTATCGTTGGATAGATCTTTTGAAAACACTATCGGTGTGGGAAAACCATTTTTCCGAACGAGTAATTGTTTCCGAAATATTAAGCTTTTAAGTGTCAATTTTTCTTAGAGTCAAGAGGAGGGTCTTGACTCTAACTCTACCCACTAAATTGTTACTTCTAAAAATATAAAAAAATTCATGATATTAGAACATATAGTGAATTTAAAAGGAAAATTGTCACGGATACCTGGGCTTTTATAGTTATCGAGTTATAGCTGATTAATGTAAAAAGAAATATTTCACACAAATTTCATTGAAAATTGCTAAGGTAAACATGTTACTTGTTGAGAATTAAGTTAATTTTAAAGATTATACATACTATTGAATATCTACATATTATGATGGAAACTACGGAACCCATCATGCGCGTGGCTCGACACGCACTTGGCCAGTTATTTACTGTTATGAAAGTTGAATTTAGATATTAAATTATCAGAGACGAAAAATGTTTTTGTGTTACCACATACCTATATTAATTTTATCTCGGCAGTATATAGAGCTGTATATATTATCTAAGCAGGGATGAAACTTACATGATCCAAATTACAATAATAGAGTACCGTTATTTAACAGCAAAACGACATTCAAAAGACGGAAAAACCGAGGGTCGGAACGTCTGCACATAAAGAGGCAATTTGGAGATTGCCGGGGGCGCGCCACCGCCACAGAGAATTGTACTCAAATGTATTCAAAATTAAAAAACGAAGAAAATATTTCTAGGAAATTCATTGCGGTAAAATAAACAGCAGTAGCTTGTTACTGTGGACAGAGCAGCGTACGCCGCGGGACGGCGCAGGGCTGACGCTGCGTCGAACAACAAATATCTACTATAAACTCTTTCCTTTCAAATCCGGAAGATTATGATGAAAGAAATTATTTTCAATGGGATATTTCTTCCGTAATAAGCAGCGACTGCAGTGACTTTCTACATTATAATTTGACAAGCTTTTGATATATTTTTCAATTCGTGAATTCATTTTTCTTCTGCTTTGATTTAAAGATTATACCTACTTTGAGTTGTTTGTTTCAATATACTTAATAGGAATTTTTGCTACACGATTGGTAAAAAAAGGAATTAAGAATAAAAGAACTTTTAAATGGAAAAATACTGCTTTATTATGGTACAAATATATGACCACATTAATGAAAATAGCGTTCACAGTGTTAATGTGCACGATCGTTTCAAAACATGTCTAACCACAGAACTGAAGTATTTCCAAGGGTTAGTATTCATTAAGTAAAATTGTTTGAAATTCGGTAGCCGTTAAATTTCATTTATTATAATGATGAAATGGTTCAAATTGGTCGGTCAGTGTGGAAGAGGGCATGCAGCGGCTAAAGGCTGCGGATGTCGCAATTTGGCGCGGAGCCGCCGTAATGATGGCTGGACGCCGAGCGCCGCGGCCGTACGTGCACCGGCTAAACCAATCCACCGGTGCCTTCGTTTCAATAATCATTTTATCAATAGAGCTGTGCCAGCGTTCGTTTGATTCCGTTTATTTAGTATATGTGCCTTTTACGGTTAATTTTTTTTGCTCTTTTGGGTGTGGTTTTGATATTATTTAGTAATAGTCTAGTTAGTGAAATGACGTCAGAGACTTTATATAAATTTTTAATTTAAATAACTAATAATTTATATTATTTCGTAGATCAACACCTAAAAGTTTCAGGATCCTATACAATATTTTCTAAAAATTTTGCAATATAATGCTGTTTCCATTTTATTTCAAAAAATATACCACAGAGAAACATTACATAATAAATAATTAAGTAATTACACAATGAAGTACATAAGAAATAAATGAAAATATATTTATAAATTGCTTGTCGGTCTCAGCTCTATCAAATAAAGCAAATAATAAAGTAAATAAATTAACTTCATAGGTACTAAGACCACTTTGGCCAATTTTGTTTTTGAAATATTATTTATAATATAATTTGAGTTAACGAAATTCAAAGTTTCCGTTCTCAATATGTGGAACATAATTTATATGTAAATATAAGGATGTTACGGAAGCGACGCGACGGAGAGTACTTTGCCGTATCGGCGTATCCACTGGACCTTCCCTAAATTATACACTATTATACCCTGATTCAATTTATTGGATATAGAATTCGGGAATTGAAATTTAATCTCTTAGACCAACAATATCAAATCGATTTTGTAAATTTTGATGTGATTTGATGTTGTGAATGGTAGAGTCTTGTCGTTTGTTTCTTTTTTCGTGTTTCGAACCCAAAAAAATAAAACGGAAGCTTATATCCCTTTGTTATCTGTGAAGACCTTTGGAACTATTGTTCTAAATATTTATAGTTTGTAGTTTAATAATATGTTCTACTAATATTCTAATCTTCTACAAATGTGTATTAAATACACATTAAAGTAATAACGATATCACATCGTTGTAATCTACTCTGTAGAATGAAACAATTTATTGGTATACAACGCGCTTGTGAAACAAGCCAATTATCCAAATAAATTGAGTTAGCCCCCTGCGCCGGCGAGCCGTCACCCGCGTCATAGTTGCCTTCAAAGGAAGCGCGTTATGCTACTTCGGAAAGGTGTTTGTTTTGGAGGCGCGCCGCAAAATGAATATTGATGACTTCATGGCGGCCGGAGATGATTTGCTGAAAAATTAGCTTCTTTTCATCGTTTTATTGTTGCGTTAGAAGCGGGCGATGAAGACTAATATACGCGTTAATTTAACTTAGTAACGATAAAAGATGAATTTATGACCGTCATTACGATTAGAATCTCTCTCTGAGAGTATCACCGCTGATGTAGCTAATCTGTATACATATTTTGATGGGATATGCGAAACAAGAAGCTTTAAATTACCGGATTAAACCACGTCGGCTCATATGCAATTTGGGCGATATGATAAACTTTTGGTCGGGGACATCATAGACGTGTGTCATCTTGCGGGGCTGTCTGACCGGAAGACACAATTTATATGCAAATTGAACACTAGATACAAGCCAGTGATACGCCGGGGCGCGCCGGGTGCGGCGTGAGACAGCACCGAGACTCACCCGCCTTGTATTAACACTTCTAAAATTACTTTCGCGATCTGAATACTATTTGCACTAACTCATGGCGTGTATGTTTTAGTTCTTAATACATATTATAATAAGGATTTTATATTCATATAATATTTGACGTGCATGATAAAATATCTTATTTGTTTAATAAAAATAAACGAATAGCTTTATGTACACACAAATCAACTAAAATGCTATGTATATGAATTATTTTTATTTATCTGGTTGCTTAGTATCGACGTAACCTGACTGTAGTTCGCATATCAATCGGTCAAGCTTTTTAGGATACAGAAAGTCACAATAGAATGGACATACTTTTATACGTACTGGACACACAAAAATGTATTACTATAATTATATTAATACCGAACTACATACATATCTACCTTCTGAATTAGTCGGGAAAAAAGTTCTTTATTTATGATAACATAGGTACATATAAATTAATATTTTAAGTTAAAAAAGATTATATGCACAACATATTATTAAGTTAAACATAATAAGGTGGCAATGAGCCTACAAACTTAGCTGATAATTACATTTAGACACCTACAATTAGTTAAATAACGCGCAACAAGTGATAAAAATCGAGTTTCGGCGTGGGCCAAAGTTTCGGCTAAAAATTGGCTGAAACCAAACCTGCAGCTGAATTACGAAACTAGGTTTTTTTCATATCGAAACTGACAGAAACTAAAACCAAACCGATTGCGATCCTTCACTAGGTCCCTAATTTTGAGGTAGATAATTTAGAATATACAAGTATTATGAGAATTAGCTTAACATAATTAATATTTCTTTAATGTTAGCAGACTGGAATACGAAGAGAAGATATTTACTTTTATTTCAAGCTCATTTCGCCGCAGTAAACTTAAGTGTGTTTATTTAAATTTTCCTTTACTGTTTTCGCTTGAGGTGTGTACCTAGGTTAGCGACTGCCTCGCGGCATTTTCAAAATTACCTGGCTCTTATTAGACTGTTTCTTTTATTTTAAATAAGTATCGCAGACATAGAATAAATCTAATTACGTGTATGATAGGTATATGTATGTTTAATTTTGCATAAATATTTTATAAAATCCATAAAATGCGCTGAATTAAGTACCTAATATAAAATCAGCTTTCTTGAAAAAAATTTCATTAATGCTAATGGGTTTTTGACGTATGTCTTACACCTTTCGTACTCTATAAGCACTATAGTCTATAGTTCTGGACTATCAACGAGTGCTTTTAGGTCAAACACTTTCGAAGAATCATAATAAACATATAATTATTACATAGGGAACAACGTTCTTATTCTTATATACACTGTTTTAGATTTAACTTGCGTTGTAGAATAGACACTTGTCAGATTTATAAAGTAGATATTTGTACGATTCATTTTCTAAAAAAAACTCGTAAACAAGAAATTCATCTTGTTAAAGTGTTCGTATGTTTCTTTCAAGAATCACCCTAAATGATATACTATAGTCGTGTAATTGCTTGGATACGGCAAAGAAAGTAATATTATAAAAGTTTAATGTGTTAAAAAGCCATAGGTATCATTCAATGTTCTATTAGCATTTTTTACAACTCATTTTACACAAGCAAATATATTAGTATGAACAAAATAAATGTACAAATAAGATTTAATATAAAGTCCATGTTTGCTAACTCAGGAAGAAATTAAATAAGCGTGTGGTGAAAACGGACCACGATACTCACAATAAAGGTGATCAAAGCCAGCTTGCAAATACTTCAAACGAAAGTGCGAAAAAATAGCGAAAATACCATATCCATTCGAGTGGCCAGCTTAGATTGTTTTGTTTTGAATGCGATGGCGACCGCTGGCTAAGCCAATTAGTGTCCACTTGGGTAAACACCGGCTCGTTAGCGGACTTGTGTGTTTTATTCAATTCAATTTGCCAACTCCACCGCCACTTATTTATTGATAGGACATACTTTCTTTGGACAGATTTCGTTTATCTATTGGGAGTTTAAATAAACGTTAGAAAATCTAAAAACTATTCGAGATTCTCGAATTCTCCGTCGGTCTCGGTTGCTATCACAATCACCTGATAACGATCGTTACTCATAGTAGGTAAATATTCTAGTCTAAATGGTTACTGGCTTGCCCTTTGTGTTGTGGAGGTCAGACGACAATCGCTCTGCGTAAAAATCAGTAACCTGTCAAAAACTTGGTTAAGTCCGGGAAAAATGCTAGGAAGAAGAATTGTTTAGGTCGTATAATTTTTTTTCCTCCTCAATATAAAATTTTTGGATCGCGGAAAACCACATATTTAAGATTTAAAAGCATTGGTTTTCCGTAAAGATCATCTATCAACGTGGGTCATAATTAGGGTACAAAACACAAAAACATTAGTATTAGGATATCTAAAAATATTTATTATGACTACGTATTTAAAAGTTCAGGAATTATTTTTCTTCAACACATATTATTCATTCTCACACAGATCACAAAACATTAAGGATAAAGACCACAAAACTGCCTAAAAAAATTGGACACTTCGAACACCTAAAAATAATTAAAAACTTTGTTTCCAGGCTAGAAACCACACAGATCACGAGCAAGGCACTTTGCTTCCACAACTGGCCCAAGTTTGAGCTTTGCGCTGAAGTGAGATTCGGAGTGCCCATTGTATATGAGGAGGAAGAAGATGAGGACTCGGATGAAAAGAGGGAGCCAAGATTAAATGAAGAGGACCTGAGGGATATGTGGGAGTCGTATTCCCAGCGCGATCCTTTTGCTGTCAGATTGAGGATGATGGGCATTACGGTAAGAGAATCTGTACTAATAGGATAAAATAAAAAAAAGTAAGGAGGAGTAAGAGATGAGGGAAAAAGAGAGAGAGAGAGAGAAAGAGAATGAATGTTGTATGTTTTGGAAATGCTGAACTTATTTTAAAAGTTAAGGTATTGTTAATTTATTTTGTTATGATTTTTATCCGATTAATTCTTTTTAAAAATGAGTGTAATAGTGACGTTATTAAAAACCTATTTTAGAATTGCTTTATAATTTTGTTGATGTTACTATGATATCATTTTCCAATTTCAATAAATATTTTTACTTTTACGCAACATTTCTCGATATATTAACTAAAACATTGACTGAAAATGAAACCCATCACTTCAAGAATTCGTATGAAGAAAATAGAAATATCTAAAATTAAAAGATACAGTTCTACATTCTACAAGAGAAAATAAGCCCTATGTTCTTCATACTAAAGCTGGGAGAATACGTTTCTCTTGCAAGCACATAATACGTGCGCTAAGAATTAGAAACACAATGGTCTAGCTAGACATAGCTGGATCTAAAGTAGGCAAAGAATTGTCTAGCTCTGAAAAAAAGACTGGCAAAACTTTTGCAGTCGCGATTTTGTGTCTTTTGTTTTTAAGTTTTTATGTGCATTGTGAGGAGTATATTGTTCTATTGGTTTAGTTTGTAATTAGGGAAGTGGGGATTTCAGGTTTTTTGGATTGTAGAAATGATTTTGAAATACTATAGAAGTAGAATAGAATAGAATAGTACTCTATATTGTACACCAATAGACATAAATAGGAAGAATATTACAAAAGAAAAATGCACAAGGGGCGGCCTTATCGCTAAAACAGCGATCTCTTCCAGGCAACCTTTGGTAGAGGAGAAAAAAAGAATAGAATAGAATAGAAGTAATTTGAACGTCTAAATTATGTTCATGGAATAATTGATTAAGCTTTAAAATAACTCTAATTTTAATTTATTTTTGCAAATCATGCAGCTTAGTATATTTTTTTTTAAATTTCGCATTAAATAAAACTATCATTTACAATAAGTTAAAATGCTATAATTGAAAATATTTATACAAGATTGATTAATAAATTATGTAGTATTGCAACGACAAAAGCTATCTATTATAATTTTATCAGACACTTCTAATATTGATAAGTATGGTACCTACTACCTGTGTCTAGCCATACTTTATTTTCATGTTTATTATTTACATTATTACTAATGTGCTTTTGAACTATGTAGGAAATTAAATTGTAACCTTCATTATAAATTTTGGAGTTATTTGGAGCTGTATTATTCAGAGCTATTCACTGTCATTTGCTAAAGATCTTATTAAACCGATAATTTTTGAGAGTGTAAAAATACTGAAGCTGCTGTTTCTGAATCTTCCTATTTAATACACGTACAATTTTGCCAAAAATCTAGATTCAGAACTCATACTTAATGAATAAGCGCCATCTAAAGGTGCCTCTGTACTATTTGCAACATTTCAGAAAATTTCTTCACTTCCTTAATTTTGTTGCCAACACAAGAAAATTACAGAAACTTTTGTCATCAACACTTATTGGGAACTGAGAACCCAAAAGTTGGCAACTTCTGTTCTACTGGCCTTAACTTTGCTAAATCAAATTCATTCAGCCCATAACATGTATGGTTATAATTTCCAGGAGTACCAAGTCCCCAACGACCGCGGCGTGCTGACAATCTGGCTGGTCATCGCCGGTGGAGTCGTCATCTCCATGGCCATGCTCGCCTTCGCTCTGTGGAGGTTCAGCTGCTTTGCTGATTACACCAGGTAAATTACCGTTTTACCTCTGTACCCCTTTTATTTCGTATGTAGGTTATATATATATTTCCTTATATATATATATATATATCCTTGTGGGTTGACCCACCGTGCTACGGAGAGCACGTAAAGTGGGTCCCGGTTGAGATCGCAATCACCTGATAATGATAGTTACTCGTAGTAGAAAAATATTGTACTCTAAATGGTTACTGGCTTACCCTCTGGATTGCGGAGATCAGACGGCAAAACAGAAACCTGTCAACACCTAGACTAGAATAAAGCTGACCCTGGTTAATTCCGGTAAAAATGCTAAGATTTGCAAGTTATATATATGTATTATTTCTCTTTTTTCCTTCGAAAGTAAAGGTTGTGGAATAATTTTCTCGATTCAACCATTTTTTCCGCTCTACACAATGTGAAATGATATTCTGAGGTTCAACTGCTCTTTTTACGTATGCTTGTAAACACTGTGGAATGAACTACTGAGGTTTTTTTCTTCACGCACATGAAGGCTGTGAAATAATCTACCGTTTTACCTGACTGCGTCAGGAGGGCTATGTTTTCCGAGCGTATGTATTTTTGTGTGTCCATTTCTTTGGCACGCCCTACAACCCAAGCGGCTAGATAAATTTTGACAAACGAGATGTCGTTGAAGTCATCAAAACTGTGTAATCATAAGAAATTTTCGATTAATTAATTAAACAAATTGTCAAAAACGTACCAATATAATATTGGGACGATGTTTTCGCATTCAGGTTTTTTCCACTTTTTTTAATAAACTTGTGTAGTCATTGTACATACATATGACTGTAGGTTTTGCGTTATCTTCTTACGTTCAACTTTTATTTCCTGCATACGTAGAGGTTATGGGAAAGTAGTAAAGTAACAGCCTGTATATATCTACTGCTGGGCATGGCATCTTCTCCTGTTAGGGCAAAGGTTGAGGAGCTTAATCAACCACGCTGCTCCACTGCGGGTTGTTGGATTTACATGTGTCAGAATTTCTTCCACATGCATGCACGATGTTTTCCTTCACTGCCAAACTCGAGATAAATTTAAACATAATTTTTTTACTTGAACATTCAGCGGTGCTAGCCAGGATTTAAGCCCCCAAACTTCGGTTTAGATCGACATGTTGTCATCACTAGGCCATCTCAGCTCTCTTTGGAAAATGTTATGAAAAGATATTCATTCTGAAGTCACTAAGATCTCTTTGAACTATTTAGAGGTATTCAAGCGTCGGATGTGGCGATGCGTTAGCTTTCATTCAAAGTTGAATTTATCCATTGTTAGATGCCTCAGCTTCTTATTCAATATTGTATCATTTGTCATGTGCAGCATTATCCACTTAACATCTGGTGGAATTATCTACTTTTCGCTGTCACGTTTTCACTTTCTTTTAAAGATTAAAGATTAAACCTACCTTTTCTGAAATGAATTTTGTAGATTATGAAATAGGCATTCAAACACACCAACTTCTCTTTAGCTGTACGTTTAGAGAAAATGTACCATTGTAAAATATTTCTGAACATTCTTGTGTTTAATTTGTATTGTAATTTTTAAGTATGTGCTGACTTCAATGTCTTTTAAACTTAAACAGACGTAATTTATCCGAAAGTTAGGGAAGGACTTATCCAATAATTATAATAATTTGTAAGATACAATTTGTAAGATTACAAAGGTATTTGTAAGATACAACTACTTTGCTATTTTATTTAATTAAAATTTAGTTTGGTTTACTTTTAAAAGTGTTATTTTTAAATAATAATATATTAGCCTGTATTTTATTATATGTTTGTCTCTAGGTATGGGTAATGTAAGTTTTTCATCTTTGGTAATTCCCACCTGACCTTAGTGACTCTTGGTAATAACCGAAGATAAGAAAGAAAGATCTTCTTATCTTGTATTAATGATCATCATTGCGTATTTATTTGCGTAAAACAAATAATTATTAACTTAATTATTATTAAGTAAATATATTTTACTTTAGCGTGGATTCAGACTAAGGTTAATGATTATCTAAACAAAATTGTGCTGAAGTAATTTTTAAACAAATCTATAAAAATGAATGTGTTACAGTAATATTATATTTATCCAAAAAAATAAAAGATTTTAATTGGTGTAAATATTATTTGAAAAATAAATCTAAATAATTACAGAACCAATTTTAATATGGAACTTTATCTAAGTAAGGTATATAGTATATATATATTCAACAAAAAAAAAGTAAAAACAACCAAAATAATTCTAAAACAAACATAATAAAATGAGTAATGTCTTGTAGAGTCTTCATATTTTGTAACACCAAATTAAAGTCATAGCTTGAACAAATTCGCTAATTCGCTACTAATTGTAAGGTAAAGGCACCTAATTCTGCAATATTTCGAAAAATGGCACCTACTCGTAAATCAGAGGTATTCGAAAAAATTGCTTTATCTATAATTTCGTAATTTTATTTTATTATAGAAATATTATATTTAATTTATTTATTAATCATTTTAGAATAAAAAAATATGAATCAATTGATTAAGCCGTTTTTTGAAAGCCTCGGAGTAAGGCGCTATTTTTCGAAATATTGCCCAATTAGGTGCCTTTTTAGGTGCAATTTAGGAGCCGAGATGGCCTAGTGGTGTGAGCTTAACCAAAAAAAAACGTGGATCTTAACCAAAGGTCACGGGTTCAAACCCTGGCTAGCACCGCTGGATTTTCAAGTGCTAAATTTGTG
>DVVJ01001714.1:0-10818 GCA_018234505.1 Junonia neildi neildi
ATGTCGGGGGTTTTTTCGTTTATTTATTGCTTTTTCGATGATTTTTAAAGGGGCATACGTCGTGGGTTTTTCCAAAAATTTTAATTTTGTCTTTATTAAGCTAGAAGCGGCCTACGAATTAAGAGCGGCACCAAGCTTAAAGACAATGTAGCATACAGCTGTATTGTCTTTTGGTGTTGCCCAGAACTTGATGCTTAGCGCGTACACTTCGCGTTCAAGTGATAATAAATAAATATTTCAAATTTGAAATAAACCCTTATCGCTAAATCAGTAATTATTGACTCTTAAGGAATTTAGCTAAAGAAATCTAGAGATATTTTAGCATTATCAAAAGTTTATTTGTCACTGGAAATTGTTGTTTTTGCATTTGATTCTTTGATGCCCTGACCGTGCTCGCTTTGACGATTAACAATTTTACAATTTTTGGTCAAAACGGAAATTCTAAAGGAGATTTTATATAAAGGAACTCTGTTTTTTTACCATCTTAATTTCTTAACGTGAAATGATAATAAATTTTGCCAAAGTTCTGAATTACCAAATAACAATGGATTTGAGAAAAGACACGGTCGTAGCTATATGGTTATATTATTATGATTTTCACTTACATTGACATTGTTGGTTGTTATGATGTCAAAATAATGCATAAATTAAACATATATAATGTATGTTACTTACTACAGCATAGTAATACAGAATGGGTTCTTCACTTTCGTCATCTGTTTGTACGTAAGTAAATAAAACGAACAGTAAAACAACGTAACCTATATCCATTGAGAAGTTTTACTAAATTAAACATAATATTTAGTGTCGTTTAGAGACTGGCTCCGCGGGTCATAACCCTTATTATAGTGATAAGATAACTTGAGGAGTGTTCCACAGGCATACTTAATTTTGAATTAATGTTATATTTATTGTTTTAATACTAAACTTTATATATTTAAAAAAATCTATACCTTCCAACGTCAGTTTAACAGTTCGAAAAATTAATAATAATAATATAAAGAATAAGGCCGTGTAGAGGAGGTATCAATTTAAAATGATTATCAAATACCCTGAGTATTTAATCCTGCAATCTCTTCAAATTATGAAAAAGCAACGTTCTAATTCAGCTGTTAAAAAGACAAAAGGGTTTTCATCACAATTTTATAGAAAAAAATTTAAAAACGTTTGAGAAAATTTTGAAAACATGTTTGAGAAGTCTTCGACTTCGACCCACCCTTGATCGATATTTTTGATAACAAAATAAAACTTTGTTTACAGACTGTACTGCTAAAGAAGAAGCTTCTCAGCTTGAAAAAGAACAGCGAAACTGAGCTTACATTCCTTTCGTGCCTTGAAGCAGAGCGCGATCTCCTCGTGGAGTATTGGACTTCTGTGGAGGGACAGGAACTGCTTCGAGCCACACTCGACGCGCATGACTCGTGAAATAGATAGACTGTAGTACCATTATTTTACACCTTTATTATTTTTATCGTGTCCGTTTTACCAATATTGTTCAAATTAAAAAAAAATGTATCATTTTATGTTATATTATATGTCAGCTTAAAATATAACTACTGTAAATAATAAAATACACAGTCGATTAAGACACTATATGTTAAATATTGATGACATAATTAAAAATAATAATCGATGCTACAGATGTATTAACATAGAATGGTGATAAAGGTTTAATGATATTGGGTTATAATTTAATGTCGTATGCATGCGACCGACTGTTAGTTAAGTTGGCGTGACGTTCGTTATTTCGTGGTAAAAATGTGTTGTATGAAATGAAATAATTATATCGAACTTTCTATTATTGTTACATTAAGGATGGTTTATATTACATCATATTGTCCTTTATATTATACTTTAATCTCACTTTTATGAAAGTAAAATGATTGTATAACAACTATATTATATCTCAAAGTAAATAATTGGCTAAAAATATTTGTACTATATCGTACTGACCCGTGTTATAAAATAAAATTAAATACATGTATGTATATATGTATGGTATTTTTAATACGCAAATAATAAAAAATAAAGAAATGTCTATTTACAAGTTAGCAATTTACGAGATGTAGTTTTGTATAACAACAGGTAACTTAAATTTTATTAAGTCATTGACTACATTATATAGTTATGTTGTAGTGTTAAATTGTTTATGTCTTTGTTTTAGATGTTTGAGTTTATCTATATTAGGTAGATTATTTACTTTCCATTTTAAGCCAAAGTTCAACACTGAATTAAAAATGAAAATTCAAAGAAATGTGAATGTTTTCACATTATTATAACTATTTACGTTTTGGTAGGTGCAATTCATTCCTTTTACGTACAAAATTTTCTATTAATTTTAACAACGTATTGAACTTTCACTTTTCGAATTGGATTAGAATTTATTTAGTGTTTAATTAAAATAGGTTATTACATGTAAGTGTAGAAATAACTTATTGTCTGTTTCTTGGAAAAAAATAAAGTGCCTTTCATAGTATGGTTTAATTCATTTGATTCCTACTTTGTTAAATTTTCTTAAAAAAAAATAGAAATGATTACGAACTCGCCCTCAGGGTTGCGGAGATTAGATGTTGTCATCTGATCTCTACATCTGTAATACTTATGACTAGAGTGAGCAAGTATAAAGCTGGAATTAATTTTGTATTTGTGTAAACATGTATTTGTTTGCTTGGTATGTATTTGTTTAAACCGAATTCGATTATTGATAATTTTGGCATAGATATTGTGACTTTTTTACTATGGATTGCGGGCTATCAAATAGATTTGAAACTGTATTAATAAGAATATTGAAATTAATGCAATTTTATAGTGTATCTTTGTGAAGCAGGTTTACTGCTTCATAATGTCTAATTTTTTTAAAGAAATTGCACTCTTATTTTTTCTCTTTCTTTAATTTCTTAATTAAGGAACTTAATGGATAAAATGGAAAAAAGAAAAGAATTTCAATTATGATTTATTTTATTTATTTATTTATTTATTTATTTATATTTTGGAAACAAACAGTGCTATTAAAATTATAAATATTGTACATAATTAATCCTTAAACCAAAACAGTTTCCTATGACAACTAGTACATAAATAACTTTCAGAGTGTAGAAAGCATATTAATGATTACTAATATAAATTATACATTATTGTTATAGATATTAAAATTGAAACTTTAAATTAAAAATTATTACAATATATGCTAAATATTATTTACATTCATTCAATAAATATTTTACAGCAGATTTAAATTGACGGAGAGAGAGATGAAACATATCCAATTTAAAGAACATCTTGTTATGTTGTTTAGCACTTCTAATAATAAAACTATTTCCTGCAAATTTGGTGCGGGTATACGGTATATTAAAAATAGGTTTACTTCGAGAATTTAATCTAGGACAGTTAAGATTCAGTCTAGAGAGAAGGTAACTGGAGTCAATTCCATTGTTCAGTATCTTGTATAACAATATTTGATCTCTTTCGATCCTTCTATTACAAGGCAGTGGCAGTTGCTTCATAGTTATATTATTACCAGAGGTTCTATATTTTAAGTGTTTTTTAAATAAATAATGGACTTTATTTATTTTTTCTATATAAGTTTCGTATTGAGGATTCCAAACAACTGAGGCATATTCAAGTAAAGGTCTAACAAGTGATTTATATAAAAGTATAAGTGTTGACATATGCCTAAATTCCCTGGATATCCTCAACACGAACCCTAGTACTCTGTATGCTTTGGATGTAATATGTGTAATATGATCATCAAAAAGTAGTTTTGAATCCAAATAGACACCAAGATCTTTAACGACTGAAACCCTTTTTATGCAGCTATCCTCTAATTTGTAGTCAAAATTAATTATACGCTTTTTACGGGTAAATGTTATAGAATTACATTTATTAATATTTAGATAAAGTGAATTAAGGTGACAATAATTATTTAAGGAGTCCAGATCTTTCTGTAGATCCAAGCAGTCCGTTTCATTTTTAATAATTTTGAAAATTTTTTTGTCATCTGCATACAGTAAGAAGTTGGAATGCCTAAAAATGGATTTTACGTCATTTATATAAATGACAAAAAATAATGGACCTAAATGAGACCCTTGTGGTACACCGGATGGTACTGGAATAAAAGACGAACAGTACCCTTTAATTGTAACTGCCTGACTGCGATTGAACAAGTAGGACTCAATCCATCGCAGGAGGTCGCCGTTTATACCTATATTCTGTAGTTTCTTTAGGAGTAAAGTGTGAGAAATCTTGTCAAAAGCTTTTGAATAGTCGGTATACACGACGTCCACCTGGTAACCATCATCCATAGCTTTGAGGACATAATCCGTAAACTCGCAAAGATTACTTTCTGTTGATCTTCTATCAATAAATCCATGCTGTTCAGTGATTATTAGGGGACGTATAACTGGAAATATTTTATCATATATAATGCGCTCAAAAAGTTTGGGGATACAGCTGAGCTTAGAGATAGGACGATAATTTTTTATATCGTGCTTATCGCCATTTTTAAAGATAGGAACAACAAATGATCGTTTCCAGATAGGTGGTATTACACATGTGCGCAAAGATATCGAAAATAAAATATATAGTGGTAGACATATAGATTTGTAACAATTTTTAAGGAGAATAGGAGGGATTCCGTCTGGGCCAGTACCTTTTTTAGGATTAATCGATTTTAAGTATTTTTGAACAGTTGACATGGATATATTGATTGAAGATAAATTAAGAAGATGTTCGTTTACAGAATCCCTTTGATTATTACAAGAAGCCATGGAGATGGAGTTATTTGATTGTTCAAACGAAGAGAAAAAATATTTGTTAAATAAATTGCTAATCGCTTGCCCGTCAGAAGACGAGACACTTTCCAAATACATCCTATCGGGTATTTCAGTGGTTTGCTTTTTAGATTTCACGAATGTCCAAAAGTATTGAGAATTTTTTAAAATTTTATTTTCTGCCGTATCGATGTAATCTGCATAACATTGAGCCTCTACACGCTTTTGTTTCTCACGCAAGAAACTAAAAGTTCTGTAATCACTGTAGTTGTTATAAATCTTCCATTTTGTGTGAAATTTTAGTTTTTCTTTAATAATTTTTCGGAGAGACGCAGAATACCATACAGGATATCGATTATTGTCAAACACTACTCTAGAGGGGACATAAGTTGTTATGACATGCTTCAAGATATTATAAAATGTCTCGACTGATTCTTCAATATCAAATTCGTTAAAGCTAGCTTTCCAGTCCGTTTCAAATAGCACTTTATTTATTACATCATAATCAGCTTTGTGAAAAAGTCTAACTATGCGTGGGGCATTTTTAAGGCTACAGTTATTTATTTCAGAAAAAGATGTATTAAGAGCAGGATGATGTACATCCTCAGTGACTAGCGGCGTACTACAGCGTGTGATAATGCAATTAGTGTTACTGATCACTAGGTCAAGACAACGATTATTCATATTAGGTATTAAGTTATACTGTTTTAAATTATTAAATAATAAAAATGAGGACAAAGTGTTAACTAACATGTCTGAATTTTCATTCCTGAGCTCAGCTGATTTAGTATCATTTGATAATGACCAGTCAGCATAAGGAATATTAAAATCTCCAATTATAACAACCATATCTTTAGGGTGCAAAATTATAGTCTCAGAAACTTTTTCATAAAAGTCAATTTGGTCTTCCAACTGGTTTCCACATTGTGGAAAATAACAACAGTAGAGTCTTAAATCCACGGTTTTGTTGATATTTTTTATCCTAATAAGTAAAGACAGTATATCACATGAACGAGTATCGTTTGAAGGCTGGTTACTTACCTCTTTTACTGTTATATCTTTACGAATTGCAATTAATACCCCACCACCCATTTTGTCTCCACGGGACTCGTAATCACGATCACAACGATATACACAATAACGATAGTCAAAGATTTCGGAATCGTATACTCCTGGTAATAGCCAGGTCTCAGCTATACATATAATATCGTAATCTGAGTTCAAGACATTTGTAAAAAAATCTTTTGTTTTTGTACGGATACCTCGCACATTTTGGTAGAAAATTCCTAGATTCATAAATTAATCATAATAAAACTATAGCATGTATAAATTACAACATATATAAAATCTACAATATATATATAATTAAGTTTAGTATGATTTTTAGTAAAAATAAAACTGTTACTAGTGCATAATAATTGATGAACATTAAAATATAAAATCATGATTAAAAGTTTCATCTCTCTCCACAAAGAAATTAAGCTATTCAATATATAGTGGTATAAAAATAAAATATTAAAATTGATTTCTAAACTAACGCAAACAAACATATTTAAATCACTTATTAAAGTTTTTTTAAATCATTTTCTGCGTGGATATGTAAAACAGGACTCGTATCGGTTTTCCTCGCCATTATTGCACAGTTCTTGACCCATACATAAACATATTTCTTCTCTCGCGCTAATTCTTTAGTTTTTCGTAATAACATTTTATTGAAGCTTGTAAGGTGATCGTTGAAAAATATACGGTTGTTATTACCTACGTATCCCAGATCGCATGCTCTCAGTTGCTTTTTGTCTTTTAGCCTTGCTAGAAAATCATCTTTTTTGTAACGGGACATAAAACGAATTACGATAGGTCTTGGTTTTTTGGTGTCGTTATGCTTAGGGGTGACTCGTGTAACAAAATCAATATCGCTTTTAATATTGTGTTGGTAATTGATAAGTGCGGAAAGTCCCGTAACGATGTCCATTAGGTTTTCATTTTTAGACTCCGGCATGCCAATAATTTCAATATTAGAACGACGAGACCACTGTTCTTTTTTGTTCATATCGGCCTGTATTTCGAGCGCCTTTGCGTTTAAACTATTAAAGTCCGATTTTATCACCTCGCAAGACTTCGCCTTAGCTTCTATAGTTTCAATCCTTTTGATAAGAGAATCATATCTATCGCTCATAAAATTCAATGATTGCTGTAGCGTCGTGATTTCACTCTTGAGGTCTTCCATGATTGTATTAAAGCCCATAAACGCCTCTTTAATTTCTGATTTTATAATGCTACGTATGTCATCTACCGTTACTGCTTGCTGGTTAACATTCGCGCTTTTGGTATTCGTAATTTTATCGGTAGAAACCATATTTTTGTCACCTTTTTGTTTCATTCGCCTTGTTACGATTCGAACAGGAGTTTCATCTTTATTATTTCGCGGCGATTTATTTTCACATGAAGGTGATGGGCAGCGCCAAGAGTCCCTTAAATCCTCGGTTATTAAGGACGCTGTTTTGTTTGGAAATACACACGCGCAGTGGTATTTGCTATCGCATAATGTGCAAACCAATGGATCTTCCGGTTCATATGTTGTTCTATTACAGCAGGCAAATTCCATTTGCGATATTTACCTCAACAGTTAGTAATTTAGTTATAAAATATTTTTTAAATTTAAAAATATATTGCGTATGGGTTAAATTATTTTTGTCGATTATACGAGGATTTGAACTCGCGACTTGCGACTTCGACGCAGACAGTAGACAGCGCACCACTAGGCCACGAGTTGACTTGGACGTACTACGAAAAATTGTGGTCGCTTACAGTGTGCAATAGTAGACCAATTGCACTGTCATTAGTTCTTTACAAAGGTCAATGACATTCACACACAAGACACTGTTTGCGATGTAATGGGCGAGCGGTTATTACATTTGAAATCACTTTGTTTAACTCACTTTGCATTCAAAATTTATCAATGTTTTGCACTATATTGGTTACACACTTATGTAGTTCTGTTTATTTTAAGTTTATTTATATTATTATCTACAATATGTTCATTAATTTTGTCGATAACCGGGAATAGTTATTTTTAAAGTTGGACAACAAAGAATATGCTTATACACTCGACGCGTCAGTCGCACGACTGATATATTTAATTAATAATTACACTCTATCGCTTACATTAGAAATTATAGGTTTCGGCCTCGATTTGAATAACAGTTTCTTTTTTACAACGGCCTTTACTTTGTAAGATATTTTGTTGTCTTCGTGTATTTTCTCCATGACGGCCATTGGTTGCTCGAGTTTCACTTCTTTACCGTTGAGCACGTGGTGTCCGAGCACCAGCACCGGGTGGCGGTTCCTGTTGAAGTAGTGCAAGTCGCCGACCACAGTGGACCCGGTCGGTTTCTCTTTTTTCATTTGAATGAGACCTTGCAGTTCAACTATTGCCCATTCTGGTACGCCGCCTTCCGATTCTGATTCGCTGAAAAGAAGTGGTTTCATAAGCTTTTATTTTTTTAATAATATAAATTAACCGTAAGGAGGCATCCCGTACCCTAAGTGCGAGTTTCGATAGTTTTCGATTATGTATAATTTGCTCGGTATTGTGACTAATTCGTATAAATTAATTAACAGCGCCTGTAATAAGAATTTCACAAGAATGGCTATTAGTCATGGAAAAATACCGATCGAAAATGATATCGAAACATTACAAAACTCGTACTAGCAGATTCTCGTACCGGAATCAAAACAAAGAACAGTTGAAATGAAACGAAAAATTCCGTTATTATATTTATATATTTATTACAATCAGCTAGCGGTACGCGTGACGGATGTGCGCTAGGGCGCGGTTCAGTATCGGAACTTCTTGAAGAGCGGGTGTTTGTTGTGCTGCGCGGTGCGGCGGTGCTCGAGGTAGAGCGCGTCGTCGGCGCCGGCCAGCGAGGCCAGTGACCCGCCCGCGCGCCGCGCTCCCCCCGCACCGCCCGCGCCGCCCTCGCGCTCCTCCTCGCAGTCCGTCTCCGACGCCGCCAGCACCTGCCGCACGGGGACATTAGTTCAAGTATTACATAACAACACTTTTTTAACATTTTAGACCCTCCTTCCCTCTCATGTTACGCACTGTCTCGTTATTCTGTTCACCCCTCCCCACCTATCTATATGTTATAATATTTGATACAATATTTCAGTTGAAATGGTCGTTGAAAATTGTTACGTAATATTTAAACAACCCTTATGCATCTACAGTTGGCCACCTAGTTGGTCAATTTTAATATGTAACTGCACTTAGCGGTTTTATATTAAATCTAGAAAAGCGGCCTACCGCCCCATCGTTATCGCAAGTGCGTAAGAGCACTTATACTATCGTGTCACCAGGAGTGGTAGATGTGACAAGTACTAATTATTATTTCTTATTAAGACAGATTCTAATTTCCATCAATGTAAGGCTGAGCCCTTAACAGATTTTAAAACTAAGGAAATACTGAAATAAGAACAAAAGAAAATGATCAAATATCATGACATGTCTATAGATATACACACAGAGAGAATACCGATTTAAATTTTTAAGTTATTTGAGCTGTAACACCATTATCTCGACTTAAAAAAAAGTTGGTTAAGTTCTCATTGCTATATCACATATGATATATATGAAGTATTTGATTTCATTATTGAAATGGATACGCCCTTTATTTATTATCTTATATTTTTATATTAAAGTAAAATTATTGAAATAAAAACTTGTATTTACGATTATTTTAACAAGACTTACTTGTTGTAATAACATTCCCTGCTCCTCTCTAGTACCATATAATAGGTCAGGTTCTTGATCCATTCCTTTTAATTCTGTAATAACCTGCGAAACAAATATTTAAACAAATTAAAGATCTTTTTACACAAGATTTATAATTCATATTTTTGATGTAAGACCGACGTGAGGCGGTGTCGATACTGTTTGTGCTTTGATTGAGTAAATTTTGTACTAAATAACCTCCTCCTTTTTGAAGTCGGTTAAAAATAAAATGTACCTTGTAACTGTATCCTTGATTAACAAGAAACCGTTGTCTTTTACGACTGTAGGCCATTTCTAAAGTATCTTGTGAAACTAATGTGTAGAAAAAAGCGTTGTATTCTTCTGCTAAAGCTCCTTTTTTTGCTCTTAAAATACGTCCTGTAAAAAGTTGTATGTTATACAGTATATATTTATAGATAGCATTTCATTATAAAGTATTATTAGTTATATTTTAGTATTAAGATGTTTTAATTAATATGTATTCTTTATTTTATTGTTATTTTTAAAAACAAATAACAAGCCTTTTATAATGAATAGGTAATTAATTCGTGTCTATGAAAAAAAATCAAAAAATTTGTAATGGTCTCTAACCAATGTTGGGTAAGTAAAGTACTCAAATATTGTTTTATAAAAATTAGTTATTAGTTCAATATCATTTATTTACTATTTACCTAAACGCTGCGCCTCCTGTCTCCTCGAGCCTCCGTGGGAAGATATCTGTATCAGAACATTAGCTTCCGGCAGATCGAAGCTGGTGTCGGCGACTTTGCTTACGAATATCGTGTTGACCTTGGGATTGAACTTGAAGTTCTGTAAGATCTGGATTCTTTCGTTCTGCGACGTCGGACCGTAGATGTACGGTTTGTTCATTTTGACGGCGTAGTGCCGCAGTGCGAACACGTTGTCGGAGAACACGATCGTCTTATCGCCGCGCCGCTCGTGGTAGCGGACGAGGAACTGGCACGCGCGGAACTTGGACGGGTTCATCACATATAACAACATCTTCTTGTTTATCCTGTGTGGAAATATATCATACTTAATTGTGATGTCTTGAGGTAAATGAATATTAAAAATGACATAATAGTAATAATAATGCGACAGTTTATTGTATCGGTCTTAAATGAAGGTATATAATTTAGCCGAGGCTAACTTCAGCCGTGCGCCTGCAGCTCCAGCCAGTGGGCCTCGTACTGTGTGAGACAAACATGGTGGAGGCTCACTTCTGCACGAGGTACTCGCGGTAGAACTCGGGCGTCATGGGGCACCACACCT